>PVJA010000518.1:0-167806 GCA_004027025.1 Myocastor coypus
TTTTTTTTTTTTTTTTGTCTTTTTAAGACAGGGTCTCGCTATGCAGTTGAGGCTGACCTTGAGCTCACTTTTGTAGCCCAGGCTGGTCTTGAACTCACACCAATCCTCCTGCCTCAGCTTCCCGAGTTCTGGGATTGCAGGCGTGAGCCACCATGCCTGGCACAATTCCTCTGTTTTTTAACAACCCCTTAGAGTGATGTCTCTTTGCCTCTTTTTCCATGTATATATCCTGTTGTGACTGTCTTCCAATTCATCTTAAGTTGAGTAGGTCTCTGCTTTTAAAGGATTTGAGGTGTGACATTGAGGTGTGAACTTGGACAGCACTCTGTTAGGTGACTGAGGGGGTTGTTGGTTGTCCCACACATTAGCACATATTCAACAGCACTCTCAGCCTCTACCTGCAAAGAACTAGGGGCGGATACCGACTGTGCAACCAGAATTCCTCCAAGCACAGCCAAATAGTCTTTGAAGAGACTTATCACCCCACTGAGAAACAGAAAACCTAAGTATTGAGCTTAAAATTTTAGTCATCATACCAGAATTGCTTACATTGCTTTTTCTTTCCCACCATACTGGGGATTGAACTTGGAACCTTATACTTGCCAGGCAGGTTCTTAAGCCGCTGAGCTACCTCCCTGGCACCATTGCATTCTTTATTATAACTTTTCATTCTTTTTATTTCATTACCATGCAATGAGTGATAATATAAATCGGAAAATTTCAAAATCAGTATGTGCAGTTTTTCCTCTATTTTCTACTTTGTACTGAAATTCAGTCAAGGCTCGCTCCTCCTACCTGTGCGTGCTTTATAACATAGGAGAGGCAGGTACTCTTAATGCTACCAAATGCTAAAAGCACTGAAACAATCACTTTAACTCCAGTGTTTTGTGAGGAGGAGGCTTATTTCATCCTTCTTTTTCACAGATGCAACCCTTAGCAAAGATCACAAAAATCGGGTGTTGTTCCCTGGAGGTTCTCCTTTTCTGCAGGTGTGTCCTCTGCGTTCCGATATGCAGAGCTCGCACCTCTGTGACCACTTTTCCCATTGCAGCTGCTGCTGTAGGAATGCTTCTTTCTTCTGTGGGAAAAGCTCAGCAGACACGGGTCCCTATTAGCTCCTCTCCCTCCCAAGTTTTTTTTTCCCTGCACTTTCCTTTGCTTTCTGAGCTCCGTGGGCCTTAAGATAGATGTTTCATCTATTTTACAGCATTACTAGTTGCTGTCAGAGGAAGGGCTGCTTCTATACTACCTCGACAGGCATTGCCAGAACACTTACCTTTTATCTTCCCTTTGTTTGCCATCCATCTGAAGACTGTGGCGGTAATTCAAGACCTGGGGAGGGACCTGCTATTTATTCCCTTTTTCTACATTTCTTTCCCTGGTGACCAGTTGTAACTCACAGCCTTAATTTTGTTTGTATTGTTTCACTTCTCATTTTTGCTATTCAAAAATAATAATAAAAATATTATCATTATTATTTGGTAATAGTACTAATGATGATGATTATTTTTTAATTATCATTTGGTACCAGGGATTAAACTCAGAACCTTATTCTTGTCAGGGAGGAGCTTATGCCATTGAGCTAGCTACTCAGATCTCAAAAATTATTACATGATAATAACAATAAGAATTCAAAGATAACACCAGGAAAAAAAATAATTTTCCCTTCAGCTTTTATTTCTATTTCCTACAGTGGACAATGTTAACCTACCAGTCTATGACAATCTAGTTTTCTGCACTTGTATGAACATACGTGCTCCCAAATACAAACTTCACAAATAAGAATTAGTTTTAATGACTCATTGAGACAAAACTTAATAAGTGTGCTAATGTCTATTTAAATTTCCTTTTCTGTTAATTAAAGATAGAGCACATTGCCAGAGATGGTGATGTATTCCTACAATTCTAGGCATTCCAAAGAGGTAGACAGGGACCAGTGAAATAGTTTGCTGGCCTAAGTGCCCACCTAGGCAGGCACAGGGACTGGGGTTCATTGTCTGGCTCCACATGCTGTGCTGGACTGGTCCCTGAGCCTCTGAGCAGGCCCCTGAGGCCAGGTGAGATGGTACATGCCTGTAATTCTAGCTGGGGAGGCTGAAAACAGGAAGATCACTAGAGCTCGATCTGTGCAGTGAGACCCTGTGCCAAATACCTAAAAAAAAGATGTAAGCAGGAAGATCCCAAGTTCAAAGTTAGCCTAGACAACATAGCAAGAGACCCTCTGAAAAAATAGAGACAATGTGTCAGGCATTATAATATGACAGCTATTAGATAAGGGTCTAGCCCATTGTTTTTAAAAAATTGGGTTATATGACATAGGATGGCCATATTTTGACTTTAAAATTATTTTCTTATTGCAATAAATGAGAACACTTTCCATGCTCATGCCATGTTTATAGCTGGGTATTGACAGAAAAACTGACAGCAATTGAATTACTAGGTTGGACACCATGGATTTGAATTTCACTGCTATCCTCACTTTACCAAAATTTAGCACTCCTTGCTACTCGTTGCCATCATGTTTTCTAACTCTACAAGTTAGGAATTGTCCATGAAAACTTGTATTTAATAAAAATATACAGGCACTCTGAGGATCAAAGCAGTCTAGTTCACTTTTAGTATGAGTTTTTCTGCCTCATATGTAATCACTAGAAATGAATATCTACATCTATCTCTATCTATATCCACAACTATATCTATTCAAGAGAAGACAACTATGGCATTATATATAAAAGCCCCAATGGCAATATAAAGTCAAAAATAGCTACTCTAAAGTGGTAGGAAATGGGCAACACAAGCTGAGTGTAAATCTGTGGAGAGATCATTACAATGTCAAAATGAAAATTTTTGCAGTCAATACATGCTGAATGTACTGACATCTGAGACTGACTCATACTGCCAAGTGGAGGGTACTGAAAGGCTGGCTGGGGGCGGGGCTTGCTGAGCTCCGTGAGGGATTCGCCAGCAGGGAAGCGCAGAGACGCCCCCGTCTGAGCTGCCCTTCAGAGCCACGGGATGAAAATGGAAGGAAACGCGTATGCGTCCTCTCCACTGGGGACTCACTCAGCGCGGTGTTCCACCGCTAGATTTCTCATCTGTCACTCACCCCAGATGATGAGAAGCTTCACATTGTGTTCATTTTGTTATTAGTGAAGACACTTAGGGGATTTTACTTGGTTTTATCTGCCGTGTTTCTAAACTTTTTCTCCACTATTCGAACAGCATCCGTTCCAACAAGTCCTCTATCATTTTAATAATTTCCAAAGTGGTTAAGTTAAGGCTATTATTTGTAGAAATTATGACTTCCATATTTTATGATGAGAAGCCTTTATTCTTTGCTGAAAAACTAATGCACAGGTATGCATAATACACAGTGCAGAGGAGGTTCACATTATTGTATTTTTTTGCTAAGTAATTCTATTTATGTTTAAGTTACTCTTGTTGCTAGGACAATACCCAACACCCTTTTGGGTGAAGGAAGGAAAGATTTATTTATCTCCCAGTTACTAGAGGTTTCAGTCCATAGTCAGCTGGCTCCAAGGCTGATTGGCACAGGGCAGAGAGCAGCGGTTTATGGCAGTGGAACAGCAACAATAGCAACGGAGGCAACAGCGAGAGAGTCCGTCTCTCCGTCTCCCTTGTGCTACATTCAGGCTCTCTGTCTCAGGCTATCCACCTCAGGCCACACCCACAATCCCAGCAGTGCTCAGATCCATAATCTCATCCTTGGATCACTCATAATCCCAGCAGATGATGAATTAAGCTCAAACTATAGAAGCTCCCGCCCCATGATTGCATGAGGCTTTGGGGGAATAACCAGACACAAACCATAGCAATTTGCAAGTGGTCTACGCGTGTGAGAGGCTTGTGCTTCCTTTTCTGTAGCTTATACTATTTTTTGCCTGATTATTTATCTACTGAAGTGGCTAGACTTCACTTTACAACCTTTATTACTTTTAGTTTTGCTTAATCATATCCTTGAATTCTAAATTATTGATTACTCCCTTCTTTCTAAATATTTTAAGACTCTCTTCACTGCATCCTCGTCATCAGCATTTAAACTGTCTTGAGGCTCTCTAAATATGAGCAAAACTAAACAAATAACCAAAAACATGACTGCCTTGGCCTCCTGCTGTCTCACGGGTGCCTTCAACTATGAACTCCTGCGCAGCAGCCTCTGCGTTCTCCTTGTCCAACTTCCACGCAGCCTTCAGCTCCCCGCAGCCTGGGCTAATGCTTACCTACCCACCCCCTGGAGCAGTTCACACAGAGATCATCCAAGACTTCGAGAGAACTTCTTTTCTGCCAGGGTGCCATCCCTCTACTGCTTGCTTGGCCTTTCTACACAGTGATCAAGCCCACCTCCATGCTGTCTCCGTCACCCAGCCCCAGCCCTCTGGCCTTCCCTCTCCTCATGTACAGGTCTGCTTCTCTCAGCACTGTTGTTCCCAAAGGGGAGCCTCACCACACCCTTCCTTTTTCCTGCTTCCTGTCTGTCTTCCTACCCATCACGTCCAGAATACAGTTGTATGGTAAAAAGTATGAAGAATGTTCAAAGCTTTTAAAACTCACGGTTAAAAACATGGCCACTAACTCCAGGCAAAATGCTATGTCTCACTTGAAACATATTTACCCCTCCCCCCTTTTTTGGCATATTCGGAAGCAGTTCTGGCAGTCTTCTTCATGATTGTCTCTTGTGGGCTCTTCGATGTTCTGAATCCATTCATAAAGGGTACCTTTGTGTTGGCTGCGATGTTGAAGATGAGCTGGAGGTCCCACAGGGCTGGATATGCTGAGTAAGGTTGATGAAGAGGCATCCTCCTGTTTCTATGTGCCTGTGTCCCTGTGGGGTGGTGCTGGCGAGCAGCATTCACTCACCTGTGATCATACTTCAAGAAGACACTAAGGAAAGAAGATCCCAGAATTAATTCAGTAACTAGCAAGCCCATGTGCTGTTGTAAGTATGTTCAAAGCCTCTCATGGAGATTAATGGTAAAGTGTCCTTATACTCATAATTTTAGGACTTTTACTTAAAGATCCACTCTTCTATTTGATCACGCTTCTTACTCTCAGCACCATAACAGAAACTTTTACAATGGTTCTGGGGCTTCTCGGGGTAAAGAGTCAAGTCCTTCACCTGTTCCACAAGATGCCGTAAAGCTCCTAGCTCTGGTTCCTGTTTAGCCTAGTTTCATGCCTCCTTCTTCCTGCATACAGCCAACATGCCGTGTTCTGTCTGCCTTGGTAGATGCTTTCCCATCTGCCCGCAGCACTTTTCTTTTCCTCCCATTTAAGCCTTTGGCCCTTCCTCCCTGTATTTGATCTCAGCGCTGGCGGGAACCTGCGTCACACCTATGTTAGTTAACTTTTCCTGTCCTTGAGTTCCTAGAGACACAATCTTCCCTTCATGCCTTTCACCACACACACACACACCCTGTACATTGACTTGCAGAGTTGCTCTGTATCTCCTGGATATTTATTGGAAGCCCTGCAAGGGCAGACTCACGTCAACCTTTAGTTGCTGATGTGCTGAGTACTCTACTTAGTTTCTTTCCATGGCTAAGTACTCCGTTCCCGCCCTGTATGCATTCCTCATTTTGTGGAAAGCTTGTTTTTCCCACTCTGCTCTGAAAGTCTGTCTATGAGTGTTCAGCACTGCAGCTGTCTAGGCTTTCTGAGTATGAAAGCAACCCCTCCTGAGGGGTTACTCAGGTGCGTGTCAGCAACATCTACAAGTCTACATTTTGTAGACTGTGGTAGTTGCTCCAGGTTTTCACATCTACCTTTATTTACACACTTTTCCCTTTGACTATATGTAACTATAAATGTTACTCTGTTTGAGGAATGTTTCTCAACCTTAATTTTGGGCTCAGATATAGGAACTACTTTGACCTCCAAAGTGAAGTTGTGAGATCACTATTACAATAGGATTTCTTCTTTTGTACCAGGAACATGTCCTCAGCAAGATATTTCCCAGCATGCATGCTGCTCCTAAAGCAACTGAGACAGAGCTTTCTCAAGCTGAACTAGACTGGCTCACCCACACTCTGAAGATCTATGGACATAGAACCAAATTGCCCCCTCATTACCTGTGTAAGCTTGGGGAGTTACTGGAACTATACATCACACGGTAATATTGTGGCTGCAGTTAAATGACATAGCGTCAAAAGATTAAAGGAGAAGATGTGAAATATTTAAACAGTCTACTGCTTTTCTAGCGCTCCTTGTCTGTGGAGTCCACATGAAACGCTACACTCCATAGCCTCCTACTTTCCCAGAAGCATCCAGCCAGGATTGTGATGTGTTTTCATAGAAGAAGACACACATGTAGCTGCAGACAGTTAGGTAAAGTCAAAGGCAGGCTAAGGGGTGGCAGAGGCAGAAGCTATTTATTGAGCACTAGTTCTTGTCGGACATTCCTTGATTTTTTTTTGATGGTGCCTTGGCTGGCTTGCTCTGTCATTCCTCCACTGGTCTTTATTATTTTTTTCTATTTCTTGGGTTTATTTTTGGCTGTTGTTATTTGGTTTGTTAGCTCTGCTTTGCTTCCAAGTTTTTGAATTGAAGAATTCATTACAATTTTAATCTATTTTCTTTTCTCTTATGAACATTTACAACTACAAATCCTGTCTACACACACACACACACACACACACACACACACACACACTTTTCACAGTGTTCTTCAGTTATCTTTATGTGGTATTTTTCTCTATCTATTCTTAAATATTATGCAAAGTCATTATTTCCTCTTTGACTCAGCAGTTATTTTTAAATGATTTAATTTTTACTATCCTATTAGTGTATTTCTTACCTGTGTTCATATTTACATTTTTATGTATATCATGTTTTTAACACACAAAATGTCCTTCCTACTGGGGAGAAACAGCCTTGCCTACATTAGCCATCTCTAAGAATTGTAAACATACCAGGAATAAATGAATTAAACACAGCAAAGATTAACAAGCAAGAAAGAGGGGCCAGCCAAGTAGCTCATCAGACTGAAGCACGTGCAAGCAGATGCAGGGGCCACAGGTTCCATCCCCAGGCCTTCCATGCAGGCCCCACCCACAGGGCGTGCTGAGATGCAACTGAGACTGAGCGTGGTGTCGCATACCTGGAATCCCAGCTCTTGAGAGGCTGTAAACAGGTGGATCACTATGAGTCTAATCCAGTAGTGACACCCTGAACACCCTGTACACTGTTCCCTAAAATACAAAAACAAAACAAGAAGAGAAACTTTTGGAGATGGAGAAGATGAAGCCAAGTGGAGCTAAGGGAAGGGCGGGATTACTCGCCCCACACAAAATGCACACTCAAGCAAACATGCAAAAACTAAGACTGTTCCATCTAAGAGCTGCTTCTGTCATGTATCCTGACCCTTTGCATCTCAGAGAATAAGGTTCCTATGTCTTAGTTATTCCAGGAACATGTACAGCCACGTAGAGACCACTCTTGTATCCCCTAGCCAGATAGAATTATTCAAACTGGCCAATCATCCCAGACTGTTCCCTTATTCTATATTGTTGCACCCAACAGAAAACAAACAAACAAACAAAACAGAAAACAAAAACACTACAAACTGCATCTTCATCAAAACAGATCCGGAGCTAGGCAACCCAAAGTGAAAGCACCAACAGCCCTGGAGTCTGTTGAGGGTTCGTTTTCCTGTTCCCAATGGTGCCCTCCAGCTGTGCCTTCAAGTGGTAGAGGAAGAACTCTACTCTCTTGGTCCCCTTTAAGGGCTCGGTTCTCCTCCTAGAGAGTGCAATCTGCAAGACTCCTCACCTCTGAAACACAAGGTGAGCCTGGGCTCAGACTGCGGAAGCCACGGGGGAGGGCAAGGGGAGGCGAGCTCGTGGTCTTCCTCACTTTCACCTTGCTCTTTCTGCTCACGCAAGCGTCTTTCCCACGTGACCCTGAGGGGGCACTTGACCTTTTGTCCCTCAGACTGAGCACAATTAATGAGCAGGTGGTCCCCAGCTACCTCACTGTCTTCTTTTGTGTGACCCCGGTCTATGTACCAACTCATTTTTAAAAAGTAATAAAACTGTAAAGCACATCATGTTCAAAACCTATTTATCTATTTTTATCTATCTATCTATCTATCTATCTATCTATCTATCTATCTATCTATCTATCTGTACCTTGAGCTTGCCAGGCAAGTATTTATTCCACTGAGCTATCTCCTTAGCCCAGGGGGATATATATTTCTAATGTTACTTCATTATATGCAAAGGATGGATTTTTAAAAAAATTTTTAAGGTTGTCTTGTGGTTCAAAAGAAGGTTCACGCAATGTTTTATTAAATGACTTTGTAATAGACAGACAGGAACTTCCATGGTCCCAGCCCCCAGCCCAAGTGCCACCCTACAGGACAACGATACAGCTCAGCAGACTAAATGCTTGCTTAGGTAAGTACAGGAGCCAGGGTTAGATCCCTGGCACCGCAGGCCATGCCAGCCTCGCTCCAAAGGTGCTGAGCTGGTGATGGCATGGTGGCGAATGCCTGTAATCCTTGCACTAGAGAGGCAGACATCAGGAGGATCACTAGAGGTCTCAGGGGTGTGGTTAGACCCTGCACACATACACAAAAACATAACTAAGTGCCATGCTAGGGGAACCAGACCACTCCTTCCAGCTTTCCCCACCCACGCGGCCACTGGAAGAGACTCAATCCTGCTACTAACTTGTTTCCTTGACCAGAGGTGAGCCAGGATCAATGACGAAGACACGTAGAGTCAGCTTAGCGTGTGGCAGCCAGGGTGCTCCTGCTTCTTGTTGGGAGAGGAGACGGAACCGGCAGCTCATTCTCATTCTATTCCCTCAAGCACAGGTACAAGCAATTAAAACAGTGCAAGATTCATCCGCACCATTTGTCGTTAACACATGACTAAGCAGCTTCGTCTCCACTGTACACACTTCCCTGGAGCCTGCCAGGGGCCATTCCACCCGCCTACCGCCTCCCTGCTTTATTCTCATTCAGGAGACCATGCAGGCATCAGTTCTCTTCTGGTTTCCCTCACGAGTTCAGTAGTTTTCCTCCTGATAGTTAGGCATGTGACACAAGCTTGTAATCCCAGCATTCAGGGGGGCTGAGGCAGAAGGATCTATCTGTAATGATTTCTTTCAAATACTTATAATTCTCATTGTTTTGAAATGTTTGTTGAACTTCTGGGACAGGGTTATTTTTAACAACTAGTATGCTTTCCAAAAACTTCCTATAATTTTTATTTTTCAGTAGGGTCTACAGATAAAATAATTTTCAGTAAAATGTAAACAAAATATTACCAGTAAAACCTAAAAAATATCTTTTGTTTTAAATGTCTTATCAGATATAAAAATTTATTTCACTAATTTATCATTTATTTTTAATAAAAAAATTTTATTTGGTTTGGGGTCTCACTATGCAGCTCAGATTCATAGTGATCCTCCTGTCTCAGACTTTCCAGCACTAGGATTACAGCCATGCACCACCATGCATGGTTACCGTGGCCGACACTTCACAGGTCTGGTGCACTGGGGATCAAACCTGGGTCCTTGTGCTTGTCAGGCAGGTGCTTAGACCACTCAGCTATCCATCTCCTTGGCTTTTAGTTAATATTTTGAGATGCTCTTTTTCCTCTTTTAGTTTAAACTCTGCTATTATATTATCTTATTGAAATTCCTTGCAAATAATGTTAAACTGTGTTTGGTTGTTTATGAATTCAGCATGAGACACAGTTTAATCAGATATTCTCAGATCAATTTGCGCACTCTTGTTGTTGGGAGTCACGGTTTTTCTTTATCATTTGAATCATTTCCTTTAGCAAAGGCCATTCTGCTTATGATTGCAAACCAATGCCCTTGTGGTTGGCTGTGGTTGGTATCTGTTCTAAGTAACCTGCATAGTTCTTTAACACATTTTTGTTTATTTATTTTGAAGTTGGATTTAAACTTGCCACTGTAGAAAATTGTTTGTTATTTTCAAAATCTTCAATTTAAAATTGGTTTTAATACCTTTAGATATTTATATTATTTCACCAGGATTTTGATAATTGAATTGCAGGGTTGAGACAGAAAAGTCTAAATTGCTCTACCACAAGGCTGAGAAGTCCCTCTAATGAACTTTACAATTAAAAAGCAAAGCATGATGGGAGACTGGAGTAAAACTCTCCTGAGCACACGTATCATTGAGACACCAGCCTCAGGACTCAAACCCACATCACAGAATTTCTAGCAGTGGCCCTGACATGTCACAAGATATGCTTCATGGTGAAATGAGAAACAAAGAAAAGGAGGATTTTTCTTTTTCACTGCCATCCGTGTGGGAGAGGGTCTGAGTAGCAGTGTCCCTCCCTCCTGAAATTCTAAGTGCAAGGTGACTCTACAGGGCAGAAAGGTGTCCACGACTATTCCTATACCTTGGACTCTACTAGCAGAGGCCCAAAGAAAGAACAGTTATTTTGCATGCTGCCTAATCACGGTGAGGAGAAGAGAGGTGAAACTGGCATTTCAGGACAGCTCAGAGATTTATCATTCCTTTCTTTCCCAAATCATCTTGACCCTTCATCCACCCCACGGTCACGTTCTGAACAAAGCAATTGTTAACAAAGGATAAAGCACACAACATTTTAATCCAGCTTTAAACACTGGTTGCATCTTAGATGATTTACAAAGAGCTTTGAGGAAAGAAGATCTATTACCTGCATTATGCTAGGAGGAGGGAGTAAAACCCTTTAATTCAGTTATAGGAGTTGCATTAAATTATTTATTGCATTAATCAGACTTTGATTTCCAAACAAATATTTTTGTTGAACACCTCTGCTGGAAGTTTCAGCCTTTCTAGAGTTATTTGAAAATACCTTCCCCTTCTCTTACTTCACCTCAGTGATTCTAAAGTTATCCTTCTACATGAATACATAGACCAATATCCAGACTGGTGTTGTAGACTATAGGTTGGCTGATGTCCCTCCCTGTCCCTCAATAATGACTGCTGCTTAATTATGGCAGAGTAAGAGCCCAACTCCTAACAATGATGATGTAGTTAATCCCATCTTTGCTAACCTCTCTCTCTGATTGTTGGTGAAATGTGCTCTTTCCATAGGTGCCCACTTACTGATCTTTATGAAGCCCAGGAAGTTCACCTGGGGCCTTAGAGATTTTTCCTTCTGCCTGCTAGGCTCTTCCCCTGGAAAAGCCTCCAAGCCTGCACACTCCTCTTCCACCCAGCCTTGGCCAGGCGCCCTCCTTCCAGTGAGACCCTCCTAGACCATCATGTATAACTAACACCTGAATTCTTGGGGGTCCAGCCCTGGCACTCGCTATCCTCCTTTCCCCCTTTACTTCTCTAGAACATTTATTACCATCTGACATGCTTTATATACCCATCCATCCAGCTGCCCTTCTTATAGAGAAACATATACACAAATACAAAAATTTTTTAAAAAATATCTTATTTATTGATTCCCACCACAATGATACCTGTTTCACAAATTTTCTTTTCCCCCAATACATGTTCAACTCCTAGTTTATGTGAAAAAATCAGTTGTACTCAGATCATCTCCTTAGCTTACATTCACTGATTTTGGACACTTATTACAACTAAAACAATTCTTTTGGCCATATAATAAATCATAAGTATGGAAGTCAAGACCCATAATATTTAATGGATATAAGGCACTGACACCAAAGGAGTGTCAGAAGACATCTTAAAACTCTGCCTATTGTACCTTCTTCTCCAAAGTCCCTTCATACTGAATCAATTATGCATCCGTTCTCAGATAATGTCTGTGTCTCTTGCTAGAAATACACCACCAGATTGGTATGAGCCTAGCCCCTACACAGGCAGCTGACTTGGCCTTGGACCCTTTGTCTGATCTGTTCTTTGAATCTCTGGTGCAGGCAGAGAGGTAGGCAAACACCAAGCCAAAGGCTTCACACATTAAGTGAATCCATTTCCTATCATGACCATCGCGAACCACCCTAAACCTCATAGCTTAATAAAATATGTCGCTTCCTAGGTCTTTGGATTGGAATTTTAGTCTGGATTTCAAGAGACGGAAGCAAAGCATCTATAAGGTCTAATCCCTTCTGGATCCTTTGTAAGACAGTATGGCATTTAGATGCTGCCCATGCTGGGGTTTACAGACTCAATGTCCTCCACCAGCAAAGCTAGCAGTGTTCCCTCTCCCTGGCCCTTCTGCCATCACTGTTCTCTCTCACTGTATGTTCTTTCTCTCTCTCTTTCTCTCTCTTTCTCTCTCTCCCATGTTAGGGCCACATTTACTTAGACCAGATAATTCAAGAGTATATTCATCCTGTGTTGCTGTGTAAGGCAACGTATTCATAGATGCAGCTTCATGGTGTTAGTCAGGGTAGCAGGTGGGCCCTGTTTTGCACCACTTCATATTTTATGATGATGAGTTGAAATAGATAAGGCAAACCTGCTTGGAGAAAAATTAGTCAGCTCAGTGGTAGAGGACTTAGGTAGTGTGTGAAAGATTTTGAGTCCAATTCTTGGTACTGCAGAATGGAAGGGGGAGGATAGAAAAGAAGAGGAAGGGAGAAAGAGCAGAGTAGGAAGAGAGAGAGAGAGAGAGAGAGAGCTGGAGGTATGGCTCAGCGGATTAAGCACTTGCTTAGGGAAGGGCAGGGGCCAGGGTTCAGTTCCTGGTCCCCCCTGACACGCTGGCCCCGCTCTCGAGTGTGCTGAGCTGGCGATGGAGTCTGAGCATAGTGGCGCAAGCCTGTAATCCCAGCACTTGGGAGGTACTAGGAGGAGGATCACTATGAATCAGTAGTACAAAAAAAAGAAAAGAAAAAAGACAAAGACAGAGAGAGAGAGAGAGAGAGAGAGAGAGAGAGAGAGAGAGAGAGAGAGAGAGAGCAGAGTAGTTCAACTCAGCTCTTCTGGGAGTTGAGCTATTGATTACAGAAGAGACATTAACTAACTATAACTAACGCATAAGTCGCTCAGAATTTTTTTTTTTTTTTGTCCTTTTTGAGACAGGGTCTCGCTATGCAGTTGAGGCTGGTCCTGAGCTCACTTTTGTAGCCCAGGCTGGTCTCGAACTTGCACCAACCCTCCTGCTTCAGCCTCCCGAATGCTGGGATTACAGGTGTGCGCGACCACGCCCGGCTTCAGAATTTCTGAATAACCATAATTTTGGTATTGATGAAGAAGTTTGCAACCCTTATGTATGTGACCATTATCAGTTAGAAGGTACTACATTAACAATAAAAATTACTAACAATAGATGACAAAAACATATGCATGAAAAATTTAAACAGTGTTGCATAAGATTTTGACAATTAGCAAATGTTGGAGCCATGATTTTGTCTAGGGAGTCTGGCTCCAGAGCTAGTAGTCTAAACTGGTCATGGGACTGGGACTAACTCCTGCCAGACTTGAAAAGAGTAAGGAGGCATGCCAGGCACAATATTCACAGAATGCTTTACGCATGCAGCAGGATATGACAAAAGGCCATAAACAAAGGAAAGGTTTGAAGCATTGAAGAGAAGTGGAGAATGACTCTCAATAAATACCTTAAGTGCGGCCAAATCTAAGCCTTCCCTTGTCTAAGCAATAGGATCCTGGGCCTCATATAATTGCCCAACTCTTTAGATATTTGAAAGAGTAAATCAAGGATATTATGGAACAATATGTGCTGAAGAGCCTCGTCTCCCCTTCGATTGCTACTTTACAGGTTTCATGAACAACTAACTACCTGAGAACTTGCCTCCCTCAAACTGAATTTCAGTTTGATTTTTTTTATCGTTCTTGATTCTTAGCCCTTTGTGCCCAAATCTTATTTTTCTAAGGGTGTTTTTCAAAGGTGCTTTTGTTCTGACTTAATGGGCTCTGTTTTCAGAGTTTGGGGTGAAACTGAGGAGCTACTTTATGAAAAGCAAACGCATTTGGATGGCCAAGTTTCCTGGGAACAGCAATGGAGCATTGTTCTCCTCTGAAGCTGCCTCTGTTATTTCTCTTCTCGGTTTCCTTCTGTGTTCTTCTTTAAAACTTTTCAAAGTGACATCAAACAGTCTTACTCTTGTTAGGAGACAGAGAAACTGCTTTCATCTACAGGTAGGCTGGTGGTGTGGGTATTATCAGGGTAGGCACATCCAAGACTGTTGTTCTTGTGAAATATATTAACTTAATAAAAATGAAACCTTCCTTGCCAACTACTACCCAGGATTTACCTGCACTATATCTAGGATCCTTAAACTTGGACATAGCTATAAAAACAGGCAGAACACCTGGAGGAGACTGTCCACACACACATCCTACTAAGGGAGAGGCAAACTTAGAAAAAGAGACAAACGGCGGGCCAGAGAGCTCGGCGAACTAAAGCACCTGCTTAGGCAGAAAGCAGGGGCTGGGGTTTGAATCTGTGTGTGCAGTACCCGGGCTGGCTGAGCCCCTGCCAGGGCGTGCCGAGACAGCCATTGAGACTGGGCGTGGTGGTGCACACCTGTAATCTCAGCACTTGGCAGGCTGAAAACAGGAAGATCACTACGAGTCTGATCTGCATAGTGAGACCCCGTAGAACCTGTACTGAATAAGAGGGTGGGGGGTGAGAGAGACAGAGAGAGAGACAGAGAGAGAGAGAGAAAGAGAGTCATCCTCAGTCAATGGATCAGTCAACTATTTTGTCCTAAGCAAAATTGTGTTATGTACTTTACACACATTAAATCATTTGGCCCCTGGAAGCCCCCTAAGCAACCTAGTCTTATCTCCATTGCAGAAGCAAGTACAGACAAGCTGAGAGACATACTCAAAGGCTTTATGCCTCACCGAGCTAGTGCCGGAATTCAGGGATTGCTTGCAGAGATAACTGATGTTATCACCCTGCTATCTTAGTGTCACCCCAAGTAATGATTGTTTACGAAGGTTTCTATTTCTTATGACATCTAAAGGAAAAGCTAAGACTGCTAAATGTTGTGCAGCAGGAGGAGCAATCAGTTGTTCAACATCAAAAAACCCAAAAAACTCGTCAAAAATTTAACATAACTCCAGCCCTGTCTTTAAAGCATAACATTAATATGATACATGGGCTCTTCCCATCAAAAATCTGTAAACCTAGAATTTGATATCACTGATAGGGTTAATATGCAGCACCCACTGGGATCAGTTTTATAGCACAGACAGTGATGTTCTCTGGAATTTCACCATTATCTTTGACTTGGCAAAGTTCTCCTTATATTGTCTCATTGACTTTCCATTCCTTCCGGGTGAAGAGCATCGCACGGCCTCCTGTTCTTTGTTTTAAATGATGCTCAAAGGCAATTCAGCTGCACAGTGAAGATAATGGCTGATAAACCGTGAATCCAGATCTAGAACACTGTTCTTCAGCTACTCACACGTAATTCTCCAGGCCTTCAGGCTGATGTCCATTTTAGTCTTTGAATAGAAACCATGACATCTTATAAATACAGAAGACAGCCTGCGCTGAAGGTTGAGGAACACTTGCCACTCTCAGGAAATATTCACCAAGAGACTGATTAAAAAATTTTTCTCTCTCTCTCTCTCTCTCTCCCTCCCTTTCTCTCTCTCTCAAAATTCAAATTACAGACCCATTTTTGGTACGGACATGTTGGGATGCTTTTATTCTCATTGTCCTGCCTTTCATAGCTTTCCTTGTATTCTCCATATAGTTGGAATTTTTTGCTATGGACCTAGAGCTTCAGAGTAAAAAGTGCCCCACGTCCAGGCCAGGGTAACCCCCGACCTTGGTGACACACAGAGCCACAGTTCAGCAAATGAAGGTAAACATCCTAAGGAGAAGCTTCTAGCTTGGGAGAAAGTAGCTGGATTTTGAATAATGCAGACCGTATACTGAGATGAGAGGAAAGGCAAGAGGTGCCAACGGAGCCGAGTGGACTTAAAGCGTAAAGGCCGTGTGGGGCCAGAGCGTGTGGCGAAATCTCCAAGGAGCAAAACTTACTTAATTAAATGGCAAAGATCCCTTATTACAAACTTATTTTCAGTCTCTTTTTTAAGGGATGATCTATTCACTTTAAATTACAGGGCCTTGTTCATGGAGACACAGGGGTACAACAATTACTAAATGTTCCTAGAAACTATTTGATTACTACTAGATGTCCATAGCATACAGTGCTCCCAGTTATCAGAGGGAATTGGTACAGCTGCAGAATAAAATTTAACTCTTTTGCTTTTCTATTGTTTTTTTCCCCTCTCTCGATGTTCTTTGGAATTATTGGCCCCTTTCCCAGTTGGAAAAGCTCTATTTCCATCCTTTTCTCTTCTAGTTAGAAATGCAAACTAAAAGGGCCTTAGAGAATTTTGTAATGATATAATCATACCAAATGCAGTTTTGTCATTTTGCTTTTATAATCAAAGCACTGTAAGAATTTCAAAGTAAATATTATCCTGACTTGTTATAAATCTTTGAAGTCAATGTCATAAAAAATAAAATAAGTCACAGTTTCGGCAAGCAGTTGTAAATTTGTAGTGCTGATGTTTTGATATGTTATTTACATTAGTGATGTCTTCAAAGGGCTGGGAAGATAGCTCAGCAGGGTAAGCACCTGCCTGGCAAGCACAAGGTTCTGAGTTCAATCCCTAATACAAAAAAACAAAAGTTAATGTCGTGCAAAACAACATACCTAACGCATGTCACCCACTATCTGCTTGTCATAATAAACAAAGATAAAGAGGGAAAGGGAGGAGATGGCGTAAGTCATGGATCACCTGCTAAGGGACAGTAAACTTGCTTGCTGGATATTTGACCTCTCAGCGCCCTCTGAGAGCCGTTCTACAATGCACGTACTGTACACATTCACACCAGAGTTCAAGGAGAAGCAGAGGCTCTGTAACCTTGTCAGAATCAAGTACCACTTGCTTTCTGGGAGTTTCCAAGATTCTTCACTTATTTCCCGTTGCGTATCCTACGAGTAGGTATGTTGTTATCACCTCAGAGTATACACATACAGCTCCATACGGAAGGTCGATGTAGCATAGTCTGGCTTGATTCATTTATGGGTTGCATTGATATATTCACGATTTTTTAATGTATTTAGTACAGGGTCTACAGGACCTCACTGTGCAGATTCATAATGATCCCCCTGTTTTCATACTCCCAAGAGCTGGGATTATAGGCACATGGCAGCACACCCAGTCTCAGTCACTGTCTCAGTGTGTCCTAGGGGTAGGGCTGGCACAGCATGCTTGGTCCCCGTATCTGCCTAAGCAGGTGCTTTAATTTGTTGACGTATCTTTCCAGCACTTTATTCACGGTGTTAGTTTGGAGCATAATCTAGTTTTTTAAAACCATGTTTGCTTAGAATCAGAGATAAAACACACACATATTTATCTGTAAAATTTTATAATATAAAATAAATATTAATTTAAATATCATACAATTTATTTCAAGTAGAATAAAAGTACTTTGCTGCTGTGGTTTTAGTCAGAATATATCAACTTTGTAATCACAAACCCAGCTGGAGAGACAGCTGGGTAGACTAAGTACCTGCCTGGCAGGCCTAAAAACCAGGGTGTTGTCCCCTCTACCACACTGTGCTGGCCCTGGAATCTGGGGAGCGCTGTGCTGGCCCCCAAACCAGGAATGGTGGCATACTCCTGCAATCACAGCACTGAGAAGGTTGTGACAGGTGAACCACTATGAGTCTGAGCTTTGTAGCAAGACCTTGTACCAAATCAATCAATCAATCAATCAATCAATCAATCAATCAGTCAATCAGAAAAGCAAATAATATAATCACAAACCCTATATGCCAGTGGGCTAATACAATACAGATTTTCTTGGTTTGCTTTTCAAACACCAAAGTGAGAACGGTCCCTTCCCCATGTCATATTTCTAGGATACAAGTCCTTTCTTCTTGAAATTTGGCCATCATTATTACATAGGAGCCAAAAAGGAGACTGTATTTAAGGAATAGGGGACATAAAAATGAGAACCACAGAATCACCCACAGTGGTTTCTCTATATCTTCCAGGAATTGTCCATTCACCAGAACTTATTACATGGCACTAATCTGATGAAGGGAAAAGGGGTGCTTTCCTACATGGGATCTCCCCAAGAATAACTCTAAACTAGGGAAACAGGCCGCTTCTAGGTGGTCTGCTGATCATCTCTCTGATATCGTCTCTCCTATTCACCACCTCACCAAGTCTAGGTATGTCAAGCTTCTCTTATCACATGTCAAACTACAAAATCACTCTAAATCTATTGCCTGGCATTTTGAAGGATCAAGAGCCCAAGAGTGTCCAAGGCGATTTCTTGGCTTAAGCTTTGGCAGTCTGCAAACAGCAGGCCAGCATGGTGTTCGCACTGCTCGGCCTAGCAAGGAAGCGATCATTTTCCATCTCTCTTCACAATCAGTGTAGTTCATTTCTTACATATATGAGCCATATTTTTATTTCAAGTTAGAAGTGAAGAAAAAGAGAGACTTTAATAAGGTGCACCTGGTAAAAAGATGGTCTTCTATAATGTGGCATAATCATATCTCACTGTTGTAATATACTGGAAGTGACCTTTTAACATCTTTGCTATTGAGGATGAGCAGTGCTATTGGCCCATGGCTTAGAAGCAGGTCATAGCTGCTGTCTGCTCTCCAAGGAAGAAAACTATATGAGGGCTCTTTTCCTAAGGCAGTGAGCACCATGGAGAGCACCAAGCTATATTTCCTGCCATCACTAAGCACCTAAGTTCTTCTCCAATGAAGAAATCAAAAAGTTGTATTCATTCCATATGTTTAGCTGAAAGTGCAGAATTTCTGGGTTAAGTATCATCTGAACATCAGACCTGGGTGTGCCTGCTCTCCTTTCAGGGTCCCACCAACTAAAAATGTAAGCTGCTTACTCCAACAGACTTCCACATACATCACAAAGTACAAGATGAGGTCATCCCTGGGTGACCACAATACAATATATTCCACAAAAGCCAGAACACCAGAATATCCAAAATGGACCCCAGTCCATTATAACTGGCATGAGACCCTACTGGTAGGATCGTGTGAAGGCTTTGAGGATGGGGAATTTCTTGACTCAAGCATGGAAACACATGGGAATTTTAAGTGTAATGAGATATTCATAGGCCACCAGCCCCTGCTGAGCCTCTCTGTCCTTGATTCTACTTCTTGGTCCTCCTTCATAGACTGCATTCAGGCATCTGTTATACAGAGGAAAACACAGTTCTAAAGACTTTTCCCCCCATCTCTTCAAGGTGTTTCTCTTCCAACATAATTTTCTTCAAACCTTAGAGTTCTCTGACATCTTGGCTTCCAGCTGGACCATGAATTTTCTAGATCACGAGGAAATTCTTTTCCTGTGCATAGTTTTCACACACTCTCCCCTTCCAATTCTTCACCTGTAGCTATATTTCTCTTACCTATTTTTTTTTTTTTATCTCCTTTAGGTCAATGGTGTCTTATAAACTATCCTATTCAAATGAGAAGGGCACAGATTTAATCTGATCTTTGTAGAAAGAATGGGTTCTTACTTGCTAGTGTATCTCAACAGCTTTTATAACCATTCCCCTTTAGTTATAAATCTAGAAGAAATTAGATTTTCTTATAGCATAATGTCTGGAATTGTGAGACGTTTTCTTTTCATCTCTGCTTGCAAACATGTTGAGTTTTTCCTGAATTAAACATATCTCTTAAATATTTTGATAAGATCAGTAACTCCTGGTACACATGACTAGCATCCTGTTTTACAATTTCTTGCCTGAGAACTATGAGTTGCTTTGTTCCAAAGTAATGTAAACATGACCCTTCTGGCCTTTAACATTCATTCATTTGCTACAATTTATGGGCTGTTGGGTTCGGGTGACAGTTCAGTTGTCTACACGAGTGCCTAGGCAACTACAAGGAACCCCGCTGGATCACCATTGCTGCATGCCATACGGGCCCTGCATGGGACGCACTAAGCCAGCTACTGAGACCAGATGTGGTTGTGCATACCTGTAATCCCAGCTCCGGGGAGGCTGAAGGAGGAGGATCACTATGAGTCCATGATGTTTCGTGAGACCCTGTACCAAACACATTAAAAAAATATATCAGCTGTGTCGGGATGTCTCACAAAATCTCATGTAGTCACAGATGGGATTTTAGGAAGTGACTGAGTTCAGAGCGTGTATAATACTGTGATTAAGTGTGTGATGCTCGAGGTCAGGTGTGATGCTATGATTGAGTGTGCCCCACCCTCGGCATGAAGGCCACTAATCAATAGACTTCCGGCCTGGGCAGAAAATAGAGGAACAGAAGGAAACTGCTGCTTTGGCCTTCCGTGGTTCTTTCTCCTCTCTGGTGCACCTCTGTCATGCTGCCCCGCCTTGGATCCAGCTGACACCAAACTGGAACTTCTACAAACTGTGCCCTGAAATAAATCTTTCCTGCTTTAACTTTTGGAGTTGGGTATTTTGTCTCAGCTATGAAAAATGTAACTATAGTGCTATCCTTCAGGACAAAGCCTCAGACATATATGTTTTGTTATGAAACTCCTGTTCCTGATCTCCTAGATCCAATGATCGCAGTGTGGTGAACACTGTCATAAGGAATTTTAAACATAATATTATTTAATGCTGAGATAGAGGCCTCAAAACTACTGAAGTAGTTTACTGTAGTGGAGGATAGGATTTCTGCACATGCATTTTAATATTACTTGCCAAGACTTAATCTTTTCTTTTTTTGTATTTGTCACACTTTATTTTAATTTAAAACATTTTATTGCCATACTTAGTAGAAATTGTTAAGCTCAAGTTCATACGTTATAGAGTAACACTATTAGAAAGCTCCTCTTCTGGATGTTTAAGAGCTTAACTTTGCAGACCTTCTTTCTCCTTAATGTCTATTTGTGTCATGTTGCTCATCTTTGCGTCATCTTAAATATGTTGAATGATAGTTCCTGCATCTTATTGCTGCTAAGAGATCTTTTCTTACCTTTTCCCTAGCTTTGCCTGTTACTCAACATCTGAAACTCTATCTCCACTGTCATTCATGTGGTGTTCCTAACCTATAATTGCAATTTTACTTTCCTGCATATCTCTTGAAACTGCTTCATTCAATCTATTTACTTCCTATACAGTTCATTCAAGAATTCCATTGTTTTTCTCTTCTCTAAATTTTTATTAGTGTCTTCTTTAGAAACATTTATTAATTCTTTCATTATAGTTATCCTTTCTTTTTCTACTTCAGAGATTATTTCTGATCTGATTTCCTCTCTACCTTTCCCCAGTTGTTCACTTACTTCCTATGCTATTACTTCAGGGATATCCTTTTACTTCAGAGATTATTTCTTATCTGATTTCCTCTATACTTGTCTACAGTTGCTTTTATTTTTTTGTTTCATACACTATTAATTCAGAGATTTATTTTTCTACTTCAAAGGTTATTTCTGATCTGAGTTTCTCTATATGTTTTTGCATTTGTTTCTTTACTTCAGATGCTAATAATCCAGAGATTTCAGTGGTGCAATTCCCATATTCTTCAATGTTAGTGTTTCCTGCATGTGTTTTGGGTGCGTTGGTGGCCTGAGATTGCTTCTTCTTTTTGTCATTTTCTGTAGTACACTCCTCTGCCCTTTGGAGTAAAACTTTGGTGAAGTTATGCCATTAGTGCCTATTAAAATTTGCATCCATATCTAGCAAGTTTGATTTTGTCCAGATGTGCCTGTCTTGGTATGGCTGCTGTGCTCAGGTTCTTCCTCTTGTGGGCCATGGAATTGACCCACTTCCCTCCTCTGGCAAGGCATTCAGCTCATGGATTAGCTGGGAGGTTCTTACACCCCCCCCCAGCCTGTCTGCAGTGAATTTTGCTGTAGGGTTCCACAGCAGATGTTAGGGCAGAGTTCTGGGTGGGGAAGCAGTTCCGGTGGTGCAGGGGCACATACAAAGAGTTCTTATCTATGTGCACAGTAGTCTGGGGCTGTGCGGTGAAGACCTAATGTTTTTCTAGGAAACATAAATTTCATTAAAAGAAAAGAAAAGGTCCTTTGGGATCAATCTAAATTCTTATAAGGAATGTCCAGTCCTCTAGAAGAAAGATGATGTTTAAGTAAAGACAAAACACTATTTCTTAGTATTAGTTTCCTACTGGTCCTTGTCAATTCTATGGAAGCATGTTTGCATTGATGCTTTCTTTCTAAATGGAATAAAACCATTTATTATCTCTTCTTATATTTCTTTTTATGAAATGAGTCACAGGGAAATTTTAGTCTTTATGGCCTAGCAGTGATACTGTGCAGAACAGAGAGAAAGAGAGAGAGAAAGGCCTGAGGCCTATGGAAAATTCCAGAGTCCACACCAGCCCAGATAACTATGCAGCTCACTTGACAAGAAAAGGAGCAATGTTTCTGTTTGTGTTATGGTATGTGTTGGTTGCCTCCAAAGCTTCATGCAGTCATGGACAGCTTCTGCCATTCATGATTGATTCGTGATCAAATGCCAGGATTTCAAGTGTAAGTGCTACACACTGGCCCTGGGGTGGGTAATTTGCACTGAAATGTGTGTGGGGGGGAAGTGTAGCTAGCTGCCACAGCTGCTGCTTCACCCTTTACTCCCTTGCTCCTTGGATCATTTATGAATGGCTGCTCTCTGCCATGTACGACTCTCCCTTGGAGCCAGCTGAGTAGGGACTTAAACTTGCATTAACTGTGAGCTAAATGAACATTTCCTTCCTTTATTTTTGGGTACTGAGTATTTCGTCCTAGCAATGACAGAGAAAAAAACATCTAAGACAGAATTTCGTACTAGAGGAGTGGAGTTGTTGCCATGACCACCTTATGTGGATTATAAGCTTTTGACAATAGCTTATGGAAAGAGATAGGTAAGGCTTAGAAATGCCACTTGACAGAGAAGCATTGGAACGGCTTAAGCTATTCTGTCTTGGAGATTCTGATCAGAGCACAGAAGATGAGAAGGCTGATAGAAATCCTTTCTGTAAAGACCAGGTTGGGTTGTTCTCTGCTGTGAAGGACTGCCTTGGTGGCTGGACTCCAGACAACATATGGTATGACTTGGCAAGAAGTTTCTCTGCACTTCGTTCATGTCCGGAGATTTGGCCTGAGATTGAGATGAAGCACAGCAGGCTGGTTAAACTGACAAAAGACATTTCAAAGCACAGGATATTGAGGTAGTGGCATAGCTATTGTTGCAGGCTTTCAGTCTGATTGATGTTGAGAATCACGATCAAAGAGCCCAGCACGATGAATTAAAATTTCAAGTTTTTCAGAAGCGAAGCTCCAATAAAGCTATGGAATGCAAAGATAGAGTTGAGAGGCCCTCCATTACCAAGAAGAAATAAGAGAATGGAAAGGATAGCCCAAGAGTGTCATTGAGGTAGCATGTCTCCACCCTTTGCATTCTCAGAATTTCATGGGTGAGGGACATTGCCTTGAAAGGAAATCCACAGAGTATCATGTTCTAGAATGGGGGAGAAGGCCACACCAAGTTTCAAAATGGTGCTGACATAGCGAATTTGTTCATCAGAATCAGGGTCAGAGTGCTCAGTGATTCAGACACTTGACCCCTACAGCCAAGAGAGAAGAAATCCTGGCTACTTCTCCAGTTGCAAGCAGACCTAGGCATCACCCTCGTGGCTCCGATTTTAGAAGCATGCAGAATGAAGGAGTTCTGAGGTTTTCAAGGTTTCCACCTAGATTTCAGAAGATCTAAGAGATCAGGCTGTGTGCTTCTGGGAGGGCTGTGTGTGAAGCTGTGAGTGAAAAGCCTATTCACCAGAAACCCTAGAAGTTTGTAAAAGTTAGGAACATGGATTATCGAAGGGAAACTGCAATGTGTGAGTAAAACCAGTCTAAGAAAGCTGTCTGGGGAGCTGCTACTAAGAGTGCCATAGGGGCAGAACCACAAGTTGCCATACGTTGCTGCTGATGGTTCGCGAGGAACTAGAGAACTTAATGTTTGCCCTCCTGCATTTTAGACTTGTGTTTGTTCCAAGGTTTTGTATTCCCGTTTTATTTTTTACCTTTTATAATGGTAATGTTTATCTTCTGCCATTGAATGTTGGAAGTGTTTGACTTTTCATTTGTGCATAGGAGTTTGCCCTAGATCTTAGGGGAGACTTGGAACTTGGACTTTTCAGCACTGCTGAAACTTTTAGGACAGTGACAACTCTTAGTGATGGACTAAAATGTGTTTTGCATAAAGGCACGTGAATGAGTCTTTGGGGCTCTAGGGGCATAATGCTATGATTTCTATCTGGTTGTCTCCCCAAATTGTCATGGAATCGTGGGGCAGCCTCTGGACTCATGGTTGATTCTTGATCCAGTGCTGGGATTGAAGATGTGAGTGCTATACCCTGGCCCTGGGGTGGTAATTTGCATTACAATGTGAAAAAGGGAAAGAGTCTAGCTAGTTGGCAAAGCTGCTGCTTCTCCCTTTGCTTTCTTGCACTTTGCTGCTGACATGAACTGCAGCTCTCTTCCCTGTGCTACTCTGCCTTGGAGCCAGCTAAGTGTGGACTGAAACTTCTACTAACTGTGAGCTAAATAAACCTTTCCTTCCTTAATTTTTGTTGTTGGGTGTTTTGTCCCAGAAATGAGAGAAAAGTAACTAAGATCATCTGTATCTATTTTTTCATATCTATAGTCACAAGTCTTTGAGTTGGGGCTTGAATGATTGCCCCTTAAGGCTTCGTGATCCTGAGTAAGGTACATATGTTATTGACCAAGTTATTCTTATCATCAAAATCGAAAACTATTTTATTTGAAAATTGGAGAATAAAGTGAAAAGAGATACGTAAAAGCAATGAAACAATAGATAACCAAAAGGGAGGGGGTAAAGGAAGCGACAATGAGAAAGCGGGCACAAAAAAGTCACAGTTAAACATGTAAAGTAAATAATGTTTTAGCAAGTAGACAAAAGTTAACTTGAATGCCAGTTCCTTTTCAGGTAGATTATTGTGTTCTAACATATATGCATGTGGCTTCCATACCTAATACTGCTTCAATTCTTTTACGTTCAAGAAACATATGATGAGTATCTGTTATGTAGTCCTGTGAACTCTGGAAGACATTATTGTCTAGAATATGCTGAATGGCTAAAATAGAAATTTAAAACAAATATTACCCTGAGTGACTCCAGAAGTCCATATAAGAAATCAGAGAATATTATTTGTTTTAATACTGTCAACAGGCTCAGGATCATTGATTATAGGAATGAAGTTCGGAGGGAATGCTTTATTCATCATCAGAAATCTACACAACCTTATTAGGATTATCAGTAGATAGAAATAACCATACAATAGGCCCCGGATCACTTGCAAAATACAGTGGCTTGAGTTGTTTCCAGTATTTAGCTATTACTCACTGTGCTACTATGAATATGAGTATGTATATATCACTGTGATATGACAGCTTTTAATTATTTTGTGGTGCTCAAAAGGGGAATAACTAAGTCAAATGGAGTTCCCAATCTTAGTTTTTTGTTTTTGTTTTTGTTTTTGTTTTTTAGAAAAGTCCACACTGATTTCCATGCTCATAAAATGATGAATGGATAAAGATGTATTTCTTTAACAATGGAGTATTACTCCACCATAAAAAGGTAAGGTTGAGAAATTTAAAGCTAGATGAAGTCACCCTGAGACAGTACTGTTTTTCTGTGGAACCAGGGATCGAACTGAGGACCTTGCACTTGCCAGGCAGGCACTTGTGCCCCTGAGCTACCTCCCCAGGCCTGACAGTACTCTTAAGTGATAGCTCAGACACATATGATGAAATATAAAATTATTTCTCTGGTGTGAGTAACTGAAAGTATAAATAAGAAGCAAAATATATAATAGGTATTTAGAAATAGGAAGAAATTGTTTAAAAGGAAATGGGATAAGGTGGAGGAAGAAAAGAAAAAAATGATAAATAAAAATGATAAAATGGAAAAAAGCTTTATAAATAAATAAAGGACAGGAGAGGGAACTGAAGGAAAATGAAAGAATAACTAAAATACTATGCACAGGTACAAACTTCCTATGAAAAAGGTGATAACTTCTGTATATCTAAATTGCACCAATAAACTTAATAAAAAATAAATTACTGCATTTGTGTTTATAAAACATTGTCTTGACTTAACCTACTTACAACTTTCACTTCCTGTATAGAAGATACTTCAAAATTCCAGCTACAGCCACAAAATTAAGCAAACAAATAAAAACAACAAAATACCATGAAATTTATATAAACAGGATGGAAATCCGTAATTCCTAAGGATCTAAAATGCCATTCGCCCATTTGCTTCAAGATTTGTTCCAAATTTTAACTTATTTTTATTTTAGTAAAACCCTCCTTAGTTTCTCTTAAAATCATGCGGAAACTAGCACGACAAAAAATTCCATGAATGTTTTGAAAATACGTAAGTGAAAGAAAAAAAAAATTGTTAACAGATCCTTTCAATAAACTAGTAGAAACCAGCACCTGAACAACTAATTTGAAGGCAAAAACATGTAATGGAACAACTATTGTTGAACTCTTATCATTTAGTGTAGTGAAATTTTCTATTATTCCTATTGGTCTTTTACTCAATTGTGTCCTGTTTAAAAAATAAAATAGATAAAATAATTAAAAAAAAAAGAAAATACGTTAATGGTCCACAGATTCAACCTCAAATTCTAAGTATCCCATTCAATATGGTTGAGTCCTTTAAATATTTTGCTTAGGTGTCTTCTGCCCAATAAGGAGAAAGTTGGTGTTGGTGGTATCCAGTGTGACAATGAGTGCATGAAAAATATTTGATATAGGGTAGTTGCTGAAGACACCATGGATGATAAAGATATCAAACTTCATACTCTTCAGATCTATCACTATGGAACATTCACTGAGATTCACTTAAAAAGATATCAAGCATATGGTAACGTACTTTCTCAAGCTTTTTTTTTTTTTTTTTTTTTTTTTTTTTTTTTTTTTTTTTTTTTTTTTTTTTTTTTTTTTGGTTTTACTTTGTTTCCTATTTTTGGTAAAAAAAAAAAATACTCATTTTATTTGTTCATCTCTAGGAGACCATGAAGGTAGAAACACTTCCAATCTTCACATTCCAGAATAAATTGATTCCAAAGAAAAATCCTGCTGTGTAATATCTGAGACCAGTTCTCCCTACTGGACCATAACAATAAGTGTTGGAATCAGAATAGAAAATGATTTCTACAAAATAGGAAAGGCTTATCTCTGTAAGAAATGAATTTGTGGATTTGTCAGACATTTGGCATGCAGTGGTGTTGATGAGCACAAAATCCACTGAATCATAGCGTCTACGAATAGAACATCAATTTTTCATTATCCTAACTGGGTACATGGCTTGCCCTGCAGTACACCCTTGAGACAATTTTCTCAAGATAAGATACCAACAAATTTTATCAGAAAATAAAAATTGCCATTTGATGGGAAATACAAGTTTTAACTTACTTAGGTGGAGTTTTGTGTGTGTCCCTTTAGAAATACATTGTTTTCACCTTATTCTTCTTTTCCTTTGCTAACAAAGCTCTGAGAAAAACAAGTTAAGCTTTTGGAACTCTCATGGGAGATGCTTTGCCATCCATCATGCAAACGTTTTTCCGTAGAAGTTTTCATGCTTTTTCCCTTGCCGAGGACAGTGGTTTCCAACTCTAACATCTTCCTTGTGCATTTATAATGTGCTTTGGTTCTTGTGGGGAAATTGAAATTACTCCCTCTTGATCTTTTCCAGATTTACTTTTGTTCTTTGTTTGGGCTTCCTTACAGCTCACTCCTGTGACTGGCTTTTCTCCATATTTCCCCTATTTCTCTTCTTTTTTCACTTCCACTTCTTCCTTCCTTCTTAAATCCCCCCCTTCCTCTTCTCCCACACTCTTTCTATACCTCAATCTTCCTGATCCTCATTTACTCTCTCTTTTAGCTGTAACATTCACTCTCCATGTGTTTATTATCACTGTTATATAGATACAAACAGAATGTACGACTTCATAACTTCCTCTTCAACTTAGATACATATTTTCAGCCTACAGCTCATCACATTCACTATGGTCACTTAGTAGCAATCTGATAAAATTGTGTATTTCTTCCACAGGCCTTGCCTCTGCAAAGACATGCATTATCATAGCCCTCTGAAAAATCCCAACAGATCCTTTAAGTCCATTATTGCATTGGTTTGGGACAGGGTTCATTTATTTTAAGTTATGTGTTTGACACAGGGTCTCACTATGCAACTCAGACTCATAGTGATCTTCCTGTTTTCAGCCTTCCCAGTGCAGAGATTACAGGCATGCACCAACACTCCTGGACTCAGTTGCCTGCTCTACGCAGCCCCAGGGTGTGGTCAGCATGCCATGATACCAGGGACTGAACCTCGGTCCTAAGCATGCACTTAAGTGAGTTATCTCATTGGCCTTGATGTGTTATTTTTTACCTGTCTATACAAACAACTATTGTCTGAAAAGATTGCAGAAGTCCAGTTGCTTTGAAAGCAATAGTGTGTATGGTAGTTAAACTTCAGATCATCTGTTGTGCATCCTTCTATCTTTGGAATGATTTCTTTCGCATTGCTTGTTCATTTCACAGAAGAAAAACCAAATGAGATCATATGAAGAAAGTATTCCCAAAAGCTAAGAAGTGGCCATGAAGAATTCCAATGTGTAGGAGCCAGATCATGGATTTCTAATATCCAGAGGTATGAGAATGTAAGATTCTGTTATGTCAAACATTCAAACTTGGAAAAATTTGTTTATATCAGCACTAAAACTAGATGAAGGTGTACAAGATAGAATTCAGTCAGCAAAGAGGCCCACTGAATTAAAGAGTAGCCACTATCCTAAAAGAAACATTTATTTATTAAATGTATGCTCGGTATTATTATTCTAATTCTAATTGGTTTGTTCCTAGTAGAAAATCTGGAAAAGTACAGAAGAATGATTTCACTGTATATGCTCCAAAGTAAGCACATGTGTGAGAAGACTAAAATAGTAAAAGTATCTAATTATGAAAGACACAGGAGAAGAAATCGTAAAGGTTTGATGCCTTACCAACTTGATATTTATTGTTCTCTGGGGAATGAACTTGCACAACTGGTGGATTTGCCAAACAATGGCAACTACAAAGAGAAAGAACACTTACCTGCCAAGATAGGAACATTTATCCTGGTCTCTTCCTGTTTCTGAGAGGGACTTCTTTTAGAATGGAACACAGTTAGTTAGCTTCACTCACTTCTTTTCTCCCATCTGTCTTAAGCTTTATAGAAGCATCATCAAATGAACACCTGAGATTTTCCTGTCCTACCAGGAGGCAGGTCTATTTAATGCAAGGTAAAAAAAATTTCCATTGGGCCATTATCTGCAATCTAAATTTTCATCAATTTTATACTTAAAGTGAGTTTCAGTCTCAATATACCTCATTCTGATGTTGCTTCAATTGGATTTGATTGGACTTGAATTTGGACTGCGAGTTTTTTTTTTTTTAAATACTACTTTGCAACTGACTTACCTTAAAATGACCAGAAAAGTTTTTTTTTTTTTTTTTTTTTTTTTTTTTTTTTTTTTTTGTCACGTTTTGGTAAATTTGAGCACCACAATTTGATTTGTAACAAATATCTGGATGATTGTTACTCATATTTGGTTTCTTTTCATATTCTCCAGTTGACATTAGCTTACTCGGAATGTGTAAGGCAGAAACAATAAAGCTCCGAAGAATTGGAATAGGGATTAGATGTGACCAGCAGTGATACATTGCACTCTAAGAAGTCCAGCAGAAGAGGACATGACTGTATTGCATCCAAGGAGATCTCAGCAATGAGATTTTTCTTGCCATTTATCAGACTATGAGATGAAAATAAAATAGGATCTATAACTCAGAAAGGAGAAAGATTGACTCTCTACTAGACAGAGTTTGGTCCTGAGGGCAAAATATATCCTGGATATCTACTGGTTGACTGGGTAATGAAAAGTGACATGTTTTTTTCTATGACCAGTTCTGGGTTGGGTTGATCTTTTACTTCTTATTTTATTTTATTTTATTTTATTTTATTTTATTTTATTTTATTTTATTTTATTTTGTGGGACTGGGATTCGAACTCATAACCTTGCACTTGCCAGGCAGGCACTTGTCCCATGGAGCTATCTCCCCAACCCCCTGATCTCTTGCTTTAATAAGACAATAAATTGAATTAAAATCTTCACATGAATGGGTGATTGGGATTAAAAACATTTTCTGAAGAAATGACTTAAACGTCAAAATATATGGAATGATAAAGTAATTAAATTTTTGTCATCAAGGCCTATAGATATTTTGCTTCTGAAAATTATTCAGAAAGAGAACCAGCTTTTCATGCTTTTACTTATTAATTACATTCAGAGCACAAAAAATTTCCCCAAAGAACAGCAAATCATAAAATATCAAAGTATTTATTTTTATCTAGAGAAAAACAATAAAGGCAAAAATTAGGAATATGAAAAATATACAATGGGATGTGGGCTAAAAAATATTGTACTTTCTTGGAAAATATAAGAATAATTAAAAGAAAATAAAAATCACCGATATTGTTTTTTGAGATCCAAAGTTGAAAAGGACCTGCATAGCATGGGGAAAGATAAAAAGCAATGGTATAAAGTAGCATATCGGGGCTGTGAGATAGCTCCATGGCACAAGTGTCTGCCTGGCAAATGCAAGGTGATGAGCTTGAATGCCGGTCCTGCAAGAAAAGAAAAGAAAAAAAAGTAGCATGTTAAAGAACACAGTTTTGGGGCTTGGGAGACAGCAGTAGAATAAGCAGTTCCCTGGCAAGTACAAGGGCCTGAGTTCAATCCCCGGTTCTGCAACAATAGATATGCTAGGAGGAAGGTGATAGAAAACCTAAACCAACATGAGAATAAGTGAAGTAAATACCTGTAATTATTAAGGATATTATGAACAGATACCTACTGCTAAAATGACTCCAGCCATTGACAGACTTCTTTATTTCTTATATTTCTATATATGGGCAACAAAAAATATTTCAAAATTTTTAGAAAACTATAAAGTAGCTAAAACTCAGTCACGTTGTCATTCATATCTGAAAAAGACAGAAAACTATTTTAAGTGACATGTAAACATTACTACACGAAGATCTAAATATATAGCTAAAAAGATCATGAAGTTACTGTTTTGCTTTTTTCTCTTGAGATCAAAATTACAATAGCCTCAGAAGTTTGAAGTTTTAAAGGATTTAGAGGTCTGCCCTATCACAAAAGCACCTAAGTTCCTTAATAAGTGAGGCCATGTGTGTTTTGTTTTGCTTTTTAATCTTGAGAAAAAATCTTGACCTTTCTGCGCTTTTATCTTGTGGCAATGTCAGCAAACTCCTTCCTTAATAATCAGGGTTTCCTGTTGGCATATTCATGTACTTTCAGTCAGTTACTGGTGTTACTCGTTTCCATCATTTAGCTATGAGCAAATATCTCAACAAAGACTGTCAAGTAAATAATGTTTCATTCCTGCCTTTCTTCCTCACTAACACATGTGATTCTGAGCTACATACAGTAATTTCCATGATCATGAAACTGACAAATAATTTCCTACAATTATAAAGCTCATAAGAGCCAGCCAGATAGCTCAGCAGACTAAAGTGTCTGCTTAGGCAGCGTGCAGGGCCCAGGGTTCGATCCCTACCTTGCCGTGCTGGCCCTGCTCCCGGGGCGAGCAGAGATGGTGAATGAGACAGCGTGGTAGTGCGTGCCTGTAATCCTAGTACTTGGGAGGTTGAAAACAGGAGGATTACTACAAATCCAATCCACATAGTAAGACCCTGTACTAAATGTATATATATATTCAATTAATTGACTTTTTTTAAATCTGAAGGCTTAAAGCCATTGAGTATCTTTGCTCTATCTTCAGAGTGTCTACATACTATTCCAGAATTTGAGATTGTGTATTACGAACAAGATATGATAACTGTAGTAGAATCTTATAATCTAATAGGTGATATGATGAATATGCAGGCAACTTTTATAGAATACTTACTGGAGGAAACCACATATATTTAAGGAGAACCTTCTTCCTGTGATCTCTCTAGTGCTGTTAGTTGTAACTGTTGCTGTTAAAATACTAATATATGGAGGTTAGTTTCAATGGTTGAAAATAATCCAATAAAATTTATAAAACCTCTAAAATTTCCATGGTAGCCATCTGGGGCTTATAAAATGAGAGCTTTCTGTTTCTTTTCCATATGTGTTATTCCCAATGTTCAATCTGAGCATCAGGACATCAGAAAAAAAATATATACATGTAAACATTTGCCTAGAACATATAATGAAGACCAGCAAAAGTCAAGTAGTAGAACGTTCCACATTGTTGCCCTCCACCTTTCTAATCTTGAAATTTTTTGAAGTTTCCAGGCAAAGTGTACATAGTTCAAAATTTTTTATACTTTAGAGAAGAAAATATGTGAGGTATGCTATTAATCTGTGATTTGTTTGTCTTGTAGACTTAATTGCAAATACATTTGTACATGTAGCTTCAGAGTGTTAATATTTCTACATAAGAATTTTCCAGTTGTGATTTTAACCATTAAAATGTGAATTGCAGTGATTTTATTGTCTTCGTATGAATATGTCATTATCTGGTAAGGTTTTCATAGCTACAGAAAGCAATACCATGCTTAAGTCTTTGTATGGATGAGAAAATTTCTTTATGATACAGTCCCAGGCCTGGAAACATGGGAATCATGGGGTATGTAACCATCTATGACTGTTTTGTGTGTTTACATTCTTTCAGTATGGAAGCAGGACCTTTTCCAGATTGACTGTATTACCTTGGGAAAAACCTCTCTAACCCAGACCTTTGCCCATAAAGCACGATAAATACAACCCCACATTTAGAACAAAGTCTGAATGGGTGGACACATTCGCCGGATTTAGTACAGCACTGGACACACTCAGATGAGAGCAGGTACCCTTCCCTTGGCCCCAGCGCTGGCTTTGTCTTCTGCAGTCTCACTTTCCTGCCCAAGTCTTTGCAATTCACTCTTCATCGAGCAATCAGGAGTGCTCCTGCAGCTCTGCTTTACTTAGCTCTGCCATTCTTTTCTATATTTCTTATTCCTAGCTACACTGCCTGTGCCCCATCTATATTAGAGAGAGCTTATCTTATTTTTCCACTCTATAAATAACAGACTGCTGATAGGAATAATAATGAAAAGCCAGACTGCAGCAGAGAAGAATCAGGGAGAAATAAAGGTAACATTGAGTGAACTTTAACTGGGAAGAAAGAAGGCAGAGTGCATAAATGATTCCATACCCAGGGGTGATAAATGCCTTCAAGCAATAAATATGTAAGTCAGGGGGAAAAAGGTCAGCTTGAATATCAAGTACTGAAAAGAAATCAAGGACTACTGAGAGAACAGTTGGGACAGAAAAATCTGGGTCCCAAGTTAAGAACATAGAAAAAAGATGACGGATGTGAGTTACAGATGAGACTCAGAAAGTGCAGAGGTAGGTACAATGGAGTCCATCATGAAAGAATTTCAGACTCTAAAAGGTGATAAGGTAATTGAAAGAACCAATGATACCAGCAAAAGTGGCATTGATAAAATGTTGATGTTGAAGCCCGTGGAAAACGAGGTAGTGTTTTAATCACCTATACCTGGGTTTAAAGGCAAAAAGCAAGCACAAAGCCAATATTTAAAACCTATGCAAGCTTACCTGAAAAAAGGGCCTGTGTACAGCACTGTCTGATGGCCAAGTCACTCATTTTAAAGGACAGATATGGGTTCTACAATAAGTCTAGCTTGGAGATGTACTCTGCCTTTATGTGGCCAGTGACTCCCTTGAGTGATCATTCTGTCTTTCTGGTTGACCTGTCCTTTTTCTGACAGTGAATAACTGAGGCAGGTTTCTGAAGCATCCTGTGCCTCTGACAGTGGCTGTCTGTGGGATATTTTGAAGCTGAACTTGAAAGGCACTGATCACATAACATTTTCTGAGGCAGCTTAGTATCCACAGAATGGACCACAAGTTCCTGATTCTGTCACTAAAGTGTATGCCATGGGGGCCCAACCAATCATTCCTAATAGATTCTCCATGTTCCCTGTAAAAAATTCAGGATATTTTATCTATGGTCTTCTCCACTTTGTGCAGGAAAATGACATTGTCATTGGTCGTTATTAATTTGTAATGAAATGATCAAATAATGATGAAACAAGGGCTTATCATACCACACGTTGTAGAGAAGAGCAATGCCTTGGAACCCGTCCTGTGGATACATCTGAAAGCATCGTGACAACAACTGTTGTCATAAGTTCACTTGTGATGATTGAACTTAGTTGTTAACTTGATCGACGTGGGAACTGCCTAGAAGATCAATAAAATGTGATTTTGGCTATGTCTAGGTGGGTCACAGAGGTATGATTCTACAACTATGTCTGGTCCTAGCTCTTCTTGTTTGGTGTTGGTTCCTGCTGTGCTTCGTAATATTCATGAACCAAGCAGCTCTGTCCCACCCTGCTGTTCGGTCATGACACATCTACCTTGAAGCCAGTCCACGTTGGACTGAATTCTCTGAATCTGGGAACAAATAGCCTCTCTTTTAAGTTGCATGCATCCAATATCATATTCAGCAGCAGGAAGCCAACTGACATAAGCCTGAAGATGTTTTCTTCTGTGATCCTCACAGGAAACTATGAAGGTAGAAAGTGGTTTTCTCATTTTATAGATTTTACAGATCATCATCTTCATTTTAGATTAGAAAAGTTGAGAAACATATCAGAATCACAGGCATCAATGCCCAAGTCTGTCTGTAGAGTCAGCCATCCTGCAACTCCTATGCTTTAATACCTATGGATTATTTTTTTCTAATTGGGTTATTCTTCAAATATTTTGTATTCTACTGACATGCTGGCTGTTCACTAATTTTTAATCTCTAATTTTGAGCATTCACTATGACTTACTTCTTACAAAGATTTTAAGGATGATCCTATTATATTCCACTTGGGAATAATCATAGCAACTTGATAAGAGCTGTCCCCTGGGGTTCTGGAGTTGGAAGAGCTTCCTTTCAACCTAAGCTATGATTCCTTCTTGGTACACTTGCCAGGGACGTGGGTAGGTCCTTAAAATCATCCATGTCTCAGTTTTTAAAGATAATGAACCAATGAAAGGAAGGAGATATTTTCTTGGCCAGGACTTGAAAGATATTTAAAGAATTTGGTTAGATATTGAAAGTGTCAGTGTTTTGTAACACAGAGAGTGCTACAAAAATGTCAGGAGTGATTATGATATCAGGTGCCATCATCATTTTTATATCACTTAATCCAGCCTGAGAGCACATCTACCCTAATCCTTTATTGGCCCTTTGAGGCACTTAGCTATCACCAAAATACCATCAGGTCTTACAACAATCGTCTTAGGATATTGAAAAAGATGCTTCAATCCCAGCTTGAATTAAAGTTAGGGCTTTCACCTAATTCAAAGGGCAAAGCTCTATGCCAGGAGTCAGATGCAACTCCATAAGCAGTTTGACATCTATAATTGTGCGAAAAAGCAGAATGTCAAGAAGACCAAACCATGACACACAAAGCGAGTTATTTCCATATCCAGTAGAGTCGTGGCATAATGTAGAAAGCATACATTTTCACAGATTTATTGCTCAGTCAATGAAAAGTCATTTAATCAGTTTTCATTACAGTTTTCCTATTGTGCAGAAGCCAGAGGAAAAATTTGATTTTTTTATAGGCTCATTTTGCTGCACCCCATATAAGAAGGTAGGAAAATGCTGCTTTCCTTCAAAAAGTTTTAGAAGAGTCTCCAGGCCTCATTTTGTTTAACCCCAAAATTCAAGTTATGTAATCGGGAAACTTTACTTTTCCATGATTATTTTTGGCCAGACAAAGAAGACATGTGGAAAACAGTGCATAATCTAATGCAGAAAATAGTGGCTTTTCTTTTTAATGCTTTATCATCCGTGTGTGTGTGTGTGTGTGTGTGTGTGTGTGTGTGTGTGTGTGTTTCCACAAGCTCTGGTTTAGACCAAGTGATGTTCTAAAGGGCATGCAGATCACCAGGGGAAGCAATACCCACAAGGAGGTCTGACACCGTTGCCAAGGTAGCACTGCTGCCCAGGCAGAGTTGGGAGATCACACCTCCAGTGTGTGCCAAGGCTCTTGTTCAACTTCCTGGTAGCCCCTTACCTTTTACAATTGACATTGCAGAATTTGAATTTATTTTCTTATTAACCACTATGAGATGAAGAGTCTGAAACTGTCTTTTAAGATGAGTGAACTAAGCTTCAGAGAGCAGAAATGGCATGCTCAAGGGCCTAGAATAACATACTGCAAACTCGGAAGCAATCTAAATATTAGAGAACAAAATTAGGTGACATAATCCTATTGTATGGGGAATGTCATATCCTCTGGACAATGGTTTCTCTCAGAAAATTCATGAGGCACTGACTGTAAGAGTCAGAGAGCTTCTCTTCTGTGCCCCAAACAATGAGTGAGGGGGCAGGCCAGGGGGTGAACCCAGGGTATTCTTATTTCAGAGTGTTCTGTGGTTAATGAGGCCATGTGCAGTTTTTCCTTGCAAATCAGGAAAAGGTCCACCGTGTTCCTGAGGACATTTTGTTTCTGTGTGAGGGCGTGGCGCTGTGGCCACAGCAGGGACTCCATCACAGCTGCTCCCCAGATCCTCTGCTTTCCCTGGGCCCCATGTGGGTGCCAGCCACAAGGGCAAGGGGGTTTGCTTGACTGCCTATTGCAAGTGCTCTTATCCAAAGAGTTGTTGAACAGAGGGCTTGCCTCAGAAGAGCTCGGAAACTGACCTCTGGGTGCAAAAAAGAAGTTCCCTTCTGTGTACAGAAAGATACGAGCTTAGCCTCAGGGGAACTGAACCAGAAAAGGAGTTCAGAAGAGAACATGAGGACCTGAGGGTGAGTGAGAAGATACTGCGGTATCCCAAAATGCCTCCCTCATTGCCAGTCTGGGAGACGGTGCGCCTTGGGTATATCTCAGGTGTGACGAGTCTTCAAGAGTCTTGGCTTTGGAGATGCAGTGGGCTTGGTGCAGTATGAACCGTCAAGTTGCTTTCCTTCTTCTTCAGCTTCTGGCTCTTGAACCCAGCATCATGCTTCCCCTAAGCCGCCTCCCAGGCACTTTTATGGCTTCTTCTGAGACAAGACTTTTCACTAAGCTTCCATGGTAGCCCTTGAACTTGCAGTTGTCCTGCCTCAGCCTTCCATGTGGCTATGAATCCAGCCCTGCCCCACTGGTTGGGCTCAGGCTGCCTTGCACTGTCTTTGCTTTCTGTTTTCTCCCTGGTCTCTGAAAAGCACTTTTTGCAGCCTAAGTTCCAGCTATGGCCAGGTATCGGGAAATGTGCCCTGAACTCTCCTCTCTTGCTTATTTTGGTGCAAGTCCTTCAGGAGTGGCTCCAGTTGCTGCTTATCACGGCTGCACAAGCCTGAAGCCGTTCATGACTCCCTCCCTGACATTCTGCCTCACGCTCATTTCTGTGTGGCAGGAAACTCTTACACATCAGTATTATACTCTACTCAATGTAACACACTTTATTAGCCTATATCAATGCTTACATATGCTCTCCAAAGATTCTACTGTGTGCTGTGTTAGATGCGCTTCTAGCTATTTTACAGGAATGCTTTGCCAAAAAATAATATAATTTCTTTAACTGATAATCCTGGGATACAGAATCATGACTTCCAGGAACATTGTCACATTCTGCCATTATATTTAGCAGATTCATTGTGAAGACTTTTAATTTTCTTCATTAATGACCAAATAACATATAGAAACTGATAATTTTTTTTGCTATTCAAACCATTGATTTGGGGACTCTTATGGTTTGTTCAACATTTATGGAACTTGAATGTGGGATCCTCCAATTGGGTCTTATATGCAATTCCCAGGGCACTCATGAGGCCCAAATAGATGACACTATCCTCCAGTTGTCCCAGTGAAGGTCCTTGGTAGGAAGACAACACTATCCCAGGGCATGAACAACCATGGGCTAAGTCAAAGAATGCGATTTAGCTGTGTGCCTGAGAAAAGTTAAATGTCTCTTTTTATGCCCCAGTGCTTTTATTCTACCCTTCATATTTGCAAAGTTTTGACTTATTTAAGATTTTAATTCAAATTTAATTATTCAGTCTTCTGCTACATTTTTAAAAGTTGATAACATTGCTGCTAACAAAATAGTGATGACTCAGTTCATAAATTTAATTTCTTCTGTTATTCTGGTTGCAGACTGAACTGGATGAAAAGCGAATCAAATTGCACATAACATCACATCGAGGCTTCCCATTGAATCTGATTCAGTTCCAGTCCTATTTGGCTTATGACCACAATCATGAGAAGAATTGAGTCATGAACCAAGGTAGCTAAATCAAATTGAAAAAATGTTCGGAAATGGTCTGTTTATCAACTTAATGTCTCAGACCTTATAAATTGTTTGTATCACATGCACACATTGGTATTGTTTGATGTCTGAGCCAAATTAAACAGGGTTCATAGAAGAATGTTGGTAGTATTTCCAGTTCAAACTCAAACTTAAGTACCTTTAAACTGACAGGGAAAATTAAGCATGGATAGCACTAAGGTTGTCTTGTTGGCTCATTCTACAAAATGGGTTCAAAATGGAACACTGTCCAAACTGCAACACTATCTGACATACTGTTATCCCAGGAGCCAGTGTTCCACACAAGCCCCGCCCAGTCACATGTCCTGCCCACAACACCAGGCCTCTCTGTGAAGTACACAGCTGTGTATAACCATGGTCCTGAACCTCTGATGCTCTGTACATAATTGTCTAGATAAAGCAGGGTTGCTCAGCAAAATGCAGGCAATTTTCACCAACCACTTAGCTATGTACGTTGTGACCTCAGCCCTTAAGATCCAGGCTCTTTTGGTATTTTAGGGACGGGTCTACTGGTGTTCAGGGCCTCACTACTAGAATGGACTCAGCGATCCACCTGTTTACAGTCTTCTGAGAGCTGGGATTACAGATGTGTGTCACCAGGCCCAGTCTCAATTACCATCCCAGCGCACCCGTGGCAGTGGGGCCAGCACTGCAGGCCCTTGCATCGAACCCCTGGCCCCTGTGCCATTCCTAACATACACAATGGTAAAATTTCTTGTCTTCTCTGCTTGGTCAAGGGCCTGAGAGTCACGAAAAGGGCCTGGGAGTCATGAGTAGTGTGGGACTATTTAGAAGAACACGCTTATTCTCTCACAGACTGTCCAGGATAATTCAAGGCTATTGTCTCCTACTCATATATTGAAGAAACAAAACCTCCAAGAGGTTTAGGACACTTGCCAAATATCACTATGCCTGTAGACAGAACTTTTACAAATGCAACTTCATTCCACTTGCAGGGGTTGTTTCTTTCCTTCTCCTACAAGGAGCATATGAACGAATATCTTCTATGCACAGAAAAGTCCAGGTGCAAAGCCTGAGTGAGAAAGATCACAAGTGTTTTGGTGGATACTGGGTATTTTCTGGGTATTGGCAACTACGTAAAGAATTTCTTTCATTTTTTCTTTTTTCCTTTTCTTATTTTATTTTGCTGTTTCTGAGACAGGGTTTCACTAGGCAGTTCAGTCCGGTCTTGAACACACTTTGTAGTTGAGGTTGGCCTCAGCCTCACAGAGACCCTCCTGCCTCAACTTCCCAAGTGTTGGGATTTATAGGCATGCACCACCATATCCAACTGTATTAGGAATTTCTAAAGACTAGGAGAACTACAAATTGATTTTGGGGTAACTAGGACCCAGTGGAGGAATCTGAGTTTTAATCTGATTGTGACTCACTGTGTGTTGTCTACAGGGTTGTATTTTCCTCATTTATAGCATCATGTTAACAATGGCAGCTATAAAAGAGAGGAGGACAAGATGTTTAACACTATTATTGTCACTATTTATTAGGGAAGCCTTTCAAAATAGAAAGCGGGGACTTGAGACGGAGGTACAAGTCTGGGATCAAATGAAGAGGGTGACTCCCTTTATCATCCTTTATCTGGATCTTGGGTCATTCACAGATGCTTTATCTCTCTGGTCACCATGTACCCAATGTAATCTAGAGTTTGACAAAAACCAGGTCACATTCCCTACACAGGCTACAGATGATGACTGAAATCATGAGAAACAAGAAGCACTTTGTAAGCTATAAATGCTCACCATGAGACAGTATTTCTAACATAATGAGTTATATGGAGTTCTCCCTAGGGGTGCTGACTGTCCTTATTTCCAAGAACAAAGCAGTTTTTTCAGACACAGAAAAAAATGTTCATTTCTAGAACCATAAGTCTTCCTAGGAAATAGGGACAGTTGATTACTTACTATTTCCTAAGAGGAAGACAGGAGCCAAAAGAGGGATTGAAGGAGTCTCAGTGGCAAATGGCATGGATTGGGTTTCAGTAGAATTGGAAACAAAAGTTGGCTTTCCTCAGGCAACCACTCATGACTGTGACCTGGCTGACTGCACTACGGGCTGGCTTGGGTGGAGAACTGAATGTTCTTACCCTGCCAGTCTCAGTCTAGGGCCCAGGAGTAGCAAGAATCATAGATTCACATGGGGCATGGACACACTGGTCACAAACAGCAAGTTCTTTGTGACCCCCTTCATCACTCTCTGTCTCTAATCGTACTGAAATCTCTCTACACGGCCCATTTGTGACAGTCACAGGAAGGTGTTTCCAGAAAATGGGTGCCTCCACATGGAAAGCATACCAAAGCTGGAAGTGACGACATCCCAGGCCGCTTGCTTCCACTTAGCCCAGCTTCACTGACAAAAACAAGCTACGACAAGTTGTGCTACTATAAAAATGGGTGCATATGTATCGCTGTGGTATTATGATTGAATTCTTCTGGGAAAATATCCAGCAGAAGAAGAGATGGGTAAAATGGGACCTCTATTCCTAGTTTTCGAACTACTGGTTTTTCACCTGGCTGTGTTGAATAAATCATTACATTATTTTTTCTTTTAAGAATTCTCCTTCTTTTATTGGAACTTCTCTGTCAAATCTCTCTCTCTCTCTCTCTCTCTCTCTCTCTCTCTCTCTCTCTCTCTCTCTCCTCTCTCTTTCTGTAATTGCGTGTTTTAGACAATATCTTACTAAGGCTGGCTTTGAACGTACTATTTCACCCCAGGCTGTCCCTAAACTGATGGCCATCCTCCTGTGTCCCCTTCTAGCGTTCTGGGATTATAAACACATGCCCTCTGGCCTGTTTCTCCATTTTTGTCTAGGTTAGAACTTAGCAATATTTTTCTTTCCTGTATTGAGGATAGGATTTACAAGGTTTCACTAAGTAGATCAGACTCATAGTAATACTCCTGTTTTCAGATTCCCAAGGGCTGGGATTACAGGCATGTGCCACCATGCCCTGTCTCAATAACTGTCTCAACGCACCCTACAGGCAGGGCCAGAATAGTACACTGGGCATCAAACCCTGGCCCCTGCACTCTGCCTAAGCAGATGCTTTGGTGTGCTGAGCTATCATGCCAGCCCTTCCCATAGCAATGTGTTTGGAGTGTCTTCACTGCTCTATAGAGTTGGAGGAATTAATCTTAAACTTCACATTATTTCTTGCTTTTTGTAAGATATATTTTCAAGCAGTTTACTAAAATTTAGTTAAAAATACAATGTCTAGGGTCCTTTGTATGTCTGAGAAATTCTTTATTGTTGCCACTTTTAAAAGTAATATTTGTTTGAATATTGAACTTCTGTATCAAAGCCGTATTTCACAGTTATGCTGATCTCAGACTCTAGCATCTACCATTTTCAGAACTCAGCTGCTTAATCTTAGTAACAAACTTATTTACATCCATAAGTTCTTACACGGTTTATATTAAAAAACACAGTAGGATATTCCCTGCAGGAAAGCTGAAAGACTTTAGAATTACTCATTTATTCTCTATGATTATATTAATAGATGATTTTTTTAAAGACAAAACATCTGTTTATATATTTTTTTAGAGTGCAGAAGGGTCAGTATACAAGTACACAAATTTATGTTTAAAGCTTTAGAAGGAATGTAGAGAGCTCTGTAGGCAAAAGACTGCATTCAATTATATGTTCTCGCCTGTGAGAAACTAGTGTCATTTTAGTTTCATTTAAGGTAATTTATTTTTTAAGTTTGATGCTTGTAAATTTCACAATGGTGTGTCACATGATAATCCTTCATACATTTTGTTCTTAGTGCTTTGCAATCAGTGGCTTTTTAAAACATAAAGTTCTGTATCATTCAACTCTTGCAAAATTTCCTTTATTATTCCTTTAATAATACCCTTTTCTCTGTTTTTAACAATTTCTATTCAAAAAGCCTTTCAGTTGTATTTTAGACTTTAGGACTGTTTGTGAGATTTTTCTCTTCTCATGTTTCTTCACATTTTTCTAGTTTTAATCTTCCTAATTTTTTGATTGATTTTTACATACTCACATATTTTATTATATAATTGCCCTTGCTTTCAAGTTGTTCACTTAACCACAATTACAATTTTTCCTTTTGTTAGATGCAAATCATGTTTTACTTTCCTAAATATATTCATCAGAGTTGTTCTTTAGTTATTTTCCATTATCAAAATTTAGTTTTTAATTTTTTAGATCATACTTTTCACCTTGGTCTTTATGCCATGATTATTTCAATGAACTTTGGCTTCATGACAAACAGTCAGAACTGACTGAGGCAAACACTAATTTCTTACAGCTCTAGTTTTTGTACAGTTGAAATCAATCAGTTGAGCTATTGGCTGATCACTTTCATCTCACCAGTTATATACCATCTGGGTCATGGAATTTTCTTGTCTTGAAATTGAATATATTTTCCCAAGTATATGTCTGATCCTCAGCTGAGATTTATGGACTTGCCAGGGCTGACCAGTGATCTCTCTGTGGCTACCCTGAGTTCACTCACAGAAAGGTAGGTCAGTATCTTAGTTACTCTTCTCTTGTTGCTGGGACAAATACCCAACACTCAAAATGAAGGAAGGAAAGGTTTATTTAGCTCACAGTTACTGGAGGTTTCAAGACACTGGCCCCACTTCATAGGGTCTGGAGGAGAGACTGGAACCTTCTGTGTCCGGGATGATCTGCTCCATACCTCTAAGAGAGGCCACCGGGCCTCAGGGGATAGCGGGGAGGTGCGTGCTGTCAGTTTAACAGTTTGCACCTCTCTGTCCCCGCCCCTCAAGCCCCGCCCTGGTCCTCTGACCCCGCCCCTCAAGCTACAGGACTGCCTGCCCCATGATTTACACGAGGCTTTGCGGGGGGCTGTCCACAAACCATAACAGGTAGATTCTCAGAATGGAAGGCTTTCTGTGTGTCAGATGACTCACTCCAAAGCGAGTGCACCAAGAGCCCTATGCAGAGCATAATTATTCTTTGCAACTAGATTAGCAGTATTAAAATGTTACTACTAAAACACTCCCTTACTCAGACTAGTCCGCAAGGCCCACTCCCATTAAGGAAGAAGCAACTTGACTGGGTGAACAGATGCCCACAGGAGGAAAGGTGCAGAAGGAGATGCTTTTTGGTTCTTACCCATGATGGCGTGTGTGTGACTCCAGGGGCCCATCTGATACTTTAAAGTATACAAGATCAATGCTGGCTCCTAATCTACAGGAGTTGTTACTGCCTGGAAAGGAGGTCACATTTGGGGAAGTCTGTTCCTCACTGTGAGACACAAGAATGGGAACACAGCCGGTGGAATGCAGCTTGCTCTTCTGTTGTGTTACTTTGCAAGGAGGCTCACTCGTTTTGAAGAGAAGAAACTGATTTTGTTTGTTTTGTTTTTTACTTGATTTGCGAGGGCTCTGAAAACCCAGTACCCCAGATGAATTTTATGAGTCAGATGAAGCACTTTCTCTCCTATTTCAAGTGAGCAGACTCCTTTCAGGCTCCTTCCTCACTACTGATCTTTATAGCGCTTCACATGCCCAGTCCCAAGCCACGTCTCTGCCGTGTCCTAAAATTGTCGCATTTTGCACTGCAGGGCCTAAGTCTGTATCGCATTAAAGCTTTACCTTTGCTTCTCGGTTACAGCGGCCTCCTTCTCACCATTTACTATGTATAGCTTGGAAATTGTTCAAAGTGTATGTTTCTTGGGTTCTCACAAACCTCACTATTTTGTGACTGACCTATTCTATTCTATTCTATTTATTTGATACAGGGTCTCAAAAAACTGTTTGGACTAGTAGTCATCCTCCTCCTCTCTTATCCTGTCAAGTGCTGAGAATACAGGAAGGCAGCATCGCACCTGTTTGCAGGCCAATACAGCATTGAGGGCCAACATGGCATGTGGTACTAGGACTTGAACTTGGGTCCTTGTGCTCTTGTCGGGCAGGTGCTTAGACTACAAAGCTATCTTCCAGCCCCTGTCATATTTTTATGCTAAAAATTTTATGATATCTCTGCTGGAATGAGAGAGAAAAGTGGTAACACAACAGATTTTTTTTTTTTTTTTTTTTTGGGACCAGTGTTCAAACTCATGACCTTGCACTTGCCAGGCAGGCATTTGTGCCACGGAGCTATCTCCCCAGTCCCAACACAACGATTCTTACCCTACCCTCTGGAGCTGGAAAGCCTATGTTGCTGTCGTTGAATGGTGCCTACAAGGTCCGAGATTTCTCCACTGATGAAACCTCTGTTCTGATGTTCATCTTCCATTCCGCTCTTCTCATCACTCTTTCATTTGCTCACTATTTCCATGCCATGGACAACTCCATCTCCACCTTCCTTGTCTGTAGCTGTTCCTAATTTCATCAAAGATCACTGATGCCTGTGCGAAGATCAACAGATAATTTTCTCCATTCCCCATTTGCCAAATTACAGCAATCCTCTGTTCCAAATTGTCCTTGATTTCTGTAGATTTATTGTTATGGTCTCTATTGTCTTCAAACTACCATTAATTTGTTTGTCTCTTAGCAACTGTTTCCCATCGGCCTCTAACCTCTTCTAATACTTTATGAGCATAATTTTCAAAACCAAATTTGGACTTGACTTAGCATAAAAAATTTAAAAGCCTTTCCATCTTTTTTTTTCTGGGGTTAGTTCTAATTACGTGACCTGGTCTACTTTTCCCAAAAGACTGTCAACATTGCTTGGTCCTACCTGATGTCTCCTCTTTCTCTTGCATGCTATTTCCTCTCTGCCCTGGTTTTGTTCTCCTTCCACTAAATCACCTAAACATAGTCTTCCTGGCTGGACTGCTTCTCTTTATTACCCTGATGAATTTGAACTGTTAATAAATGTTTAAATACTGTATTTGATTTTTTACAATACAATAGCTTGACTTTTAGTATGACATTAGAATCTCTTCAAGACATGAGATTTAATGGTTGCTAAATTAGACTCGTATGATTTACCCTAATATAAAAGCTTTTATTTTCATGCTCTTATGAAAACACTAGTTTTGATAAGCAAGGATATCTGACTTTTACAACTTCTATGATGGAAAGTGAACATCAGTCATTTTGTATGGCTTTCCCTTTCTTGGTTTGGTAATCTTGTTTACCAGTTTGATTGTTGAGAGTATATCTTCAACAATGTTCTTCCAAGAATGACCAGAGCATCATCTTTTAATCTTTCATCTGGGAGACTAATTTTTTTAAATTTATTTATTTATTTATTTATTTATTTATTATTTTTATTCTTGTTTCAGAACCCTTGTTTGTTTATTCACTCATTTTTATGGCCGGCTCAGCCCGCCTCAGGGCAGGGCTGGCGCAGCATGTGGTGCCAGGGATCGAACCGCGGTCCCTGAAGCCGCCCAAGCTTTCCCAAGCAGGCGCTTTAGACCACTGAGCCATCCCGCCAGGCCCCTGGGAGACTAATTTTAAGACAAAAGATTATGAAGTCACCAATGTTTTCCCTAACACTCAACAGATGTTAATCTGTTTGATTTGCTTCCTCACTATTACAGATTAGAAATCTGTGTTGTTGATTTTATTTCTTTGGAAATAACTTACATTTATCTTCCTGGAGGGTCACTGTATTAAAATAATATTTTAATATGACAAAAAACTGGTCTTTTCATTGAATTTTCTTAGAACAAGTTGATCCTTTAAATTTCTATTCTCTGATATTCTTTTATTCTAAGAACATGTCTTCAACTTGGTATTGATATCAAGGCATCTTCCACTGTTCCAATAACATTCTTTTTTGCCAAGTTTCTGATCCTTCTTCTTCAAACTCCTAACATTTTAATAAAACTCTTAATTTTGAAGCATGACTTTCAACCCCATATTCCTTTGTTCTATTCTGAAATAATTTGCAGGTTTTATTGCACAAAATTAATGTAACATTATGCAATTCCAATTCTGTTCATTATCCAAGGTAGAATTTAATTCTGCACTGGGTTTTTACTATGACTTTCACATTTAATAGAGAGCACTTTTCACGGTTTCTGATTCTCTTCTTGCTAGTTTTTTCAGTGCCCATCTTTCGCTGATTCTCAGAAAGTAGAGAGCCTGACAACGAACCTGGATTTTCTTCTCCTTTTCTATCCAGTGTTTCTGCAAGTTACTTCCCAGCAATGACCTTATGAGTGTGCAAGGCAGAGGAAAATGGACTTCAACACATCACAGAATGGGATAAGAGGTCTTCCTGGGGAAAAAAAGAACACACACGTTATTTTAATTAGTGATAGTTGGGAGATAGAAATTCAAAACCAGATGCAAAAGCAAAAAAACAAAAAAAATCAAAACAAAACAGATGCAGTTCTTATGCTATCATATGAGGTAGAAATGATGTTTCATTGGTATCTACACTCTCCTCGTATCTTTCTGCGATTCATTTAGCCTTATACCAATGATTATGCTACTACTATACAATAACCTGTAACAAATCTCTTTTATCATTTTAGGATTGGATGGGATTCATCTAACCTGAAAGGTTGCTTTTTCTGACCTATTGCCACATGGTCCGATGAGCAGAAAGAACATTTGGTGAGAAAGTGTTGGTGCCTACAACAAAGTGCTCTAAGAAAACCTCTATGCTTGCATTCCTTATCTTTCCAAGTATGTATTGTAATTGTTTGTTTTAAGGAAATGTAATGATACACTTCAGAATTTTTTCTTCAGTTGACTGTCTCAGCATCCTTTTACCTTTTTACTTGGGCTTTCTATAGAAATTGGTTTTGATTTCTGCTCCCTATGTTGTTTTCAGGATTTGCTTAAAGTTTCTTGTTCATTTGCCTTATTTCTCACTTGTTTTTCCTTTCAGCTTTACCAAGTCCTCAATAAGCAGTTCTATGTACTTTTCTTAATGACCTGAGATGCCCTTGACCTCTACTATACTCACACAACTCACTATTACATAGCTCAAATCCCACAACTCTCCTGTCTAGGTCAAGGCTTTCATATCTCACCATCTTCTCTGGGGTCTCCACTTGTATTTCTTTCTTTCTTTTTATTTATTTATTTATTTTTTTTCTTGTTTCAGAACCTTTGTTTATTCACTCATTTCTATGGCCGGCTCAGCCCGCCCTGAGGGCAGGGCTGGCGCAGCATGTGGTGCCAGGGATGGAACAGCGGTCCCTGAAGCCGCCCAAGCTTTCGCAAGCAGGCACTTTAGACCACTGAGCCATCCCGCCAGGCCCCTCCACTTGTATTTCTTAAGTGCATCGCAGTCCTACAACTTCACACTAATGACTTCATGTGCTTCCTCAATGAGTGCAGGCTTCCTTTGCTTTTCCTTATCTCATTAAAGGACTAAACTGTCCATTGAATTAAAAAAAGCCATATACCTACATATCATCTTCTAACTTTTGCAAAAACTTACTGTGTATTTATTGTGCGTTTTTCTTCCTAAACATTGCACAAGCCCCCCTTACTAGTCCACATTCATTAGCATTCATTGGCATTCATTGGTAATTACCAATCACCCACATGGCTTGCTCCCATTATTCCTACAATTACAGCTACAGCCAGAATGACCTCTACAAAACCTATGTCTACTCACACTTTCCAGCCTCCCGGTAAAAGATTTCTGGATATAAAGCTTGGAAGATTAAGGGAGAGCTCAAGGCCATTTCTACCTCCCGAGGCCCATCTACTGCCATCTGTGCCCACTAGAAACCCCGTCTTTCATCAATTCCTTCTATTTTCCTTGCCACCTTCTGACATAAAATATCGGGGCTCTTAGTGTGCTCTTCTTGACTCTACTCTCCTTTTCCTGCACAGATATTGTCTTGCAGATCCCACTTCAGACATCACTTTGCAAAGAGACTTTTTCAGACATCCTCCATGCAGTTAACTTTTCCCAATGAAAATTTCATGTTCGTGTGTGTGTGTGTGTGTGTGTGTGTGATCATTTCAAGGTTTATTCCCTGGCTCCTTGAAGACCATAGCATGGTATCATTTTGTTCTCTTGCCATACTCTGACCCACAGCAGGAGTTAATAAATGTTTACTGAAAAAATAAATGAAAACATAGTAAGAGTATATTCAAGTTGGCAAATTTAGCAAATTGGACTTTCTAGTGCCTAGAAATCTCCACTATCTTTTCATGTCTGGCGTTGCTTCTCACTCTCTTGAGCTAGGGGGTCTCTCTTCTCACATTATAGCATGGGAAGTTTGGTGATGTGTTACATTCTTATGACCAGCACTCATCGACTTGTTTCATCTAAGCTCTTTATCTCTCCAGAAGCAAAAGTCAGCAGAGTGAATTTCTTGGCATTTCTTCCTAAGGGACTACCATTTTTTAAAAATGCCTCTGGGGTCTGAGGCCCTTTGCTAGACAATTTTCTATGTGTCCTGTCATTTAATATCCTGTGTTCTTTCAATATCAGTGTCATAAATCCTATTTTATAGATTAGAAAATTAAAACTCAGAAGCTTTAAGAAGTTTGTCCAGCATCATGTAACTCTTTCCAGGAGCAGTAAGATTAACCTGCATTGAGTAGAGTTTTGGTGCTAAAACACTAGGTATAGCGACTGCAGTAATGTTGGTATCTAATCTGAAAGATACTATTTATAACCCATTTCATTTTCATTGAGGTCAACACTCAGTAGCCACTGTCTTTCCTTAGCTTGAAACCACAGCCCTCCTGAGATAGAATGACACGTCTAATTCTGAGAAAAGATACCTCCACCTAAGCACATAGCCACCCCCTTTTTCTGAGCTTTGTACCCTCCCTCTGGCTCAAGCTCTATCCTAGTCATAACCATTGGATCTCCATAACATTTCCTTTGTCTCAAAGCTTTCCTTCTTCACGCTGTCACTAACAGTGGTGGCTTTCTGGACCATCAGTTCCCTTCTGGATGATGTAGGACCACTTTATCATAAAAAAAAAAATTTAGTCTCCTATTCCTTTGATGTGGATTTCCCAACCCTCCTGGGCTGGAGTGTTTATATTAACGGAACCAAGTCTTCCATCTCATATTGATATTCTTGGGACATGTGTCAGGCACTCCCAAGAACTTGCTCTCTTTCTTTCTTTCTTTCTTTCTTTCTTTCTTTCTTTCTTTCTTTCTTTCTTTCTTCCTTCCTTTCTTTCTTTCTTTTTCAGAAAAATAAGGCAAACATTCCTTGGCTCATTGGTTTCTTCAGTTCAGCCTGTGTCCAAACAACCAAGAGTTCTGGGCATAGCGGCACATGCCTATAATCCCAGCACTCAGGAGGCTGATACAGGAGGATTCCTACAAGTTCAAGGCCAATTTGGGATACATAATGATTTCAAAACCAGTCTGAACTACAGAATGAGACCCTGTCTAAAAACAAAACAAAACAAAAAACTAAATAACAACCAAGGAGTGAAAGATCAATATTTTTCTTTGAGATGCACCTGTGTAATGACTGTTGCTTTGTAATGACCCTAAACTGAATCATTTTAAGTGTCTCGTTAGCTCACAGTCCCAGAAATGGGCAATTAGGGCAAGACAGCCAGGCAGAACTCCTCTATTGCCAAAACTCTATGGTGCTTCAGTGTTCAGTTGTGGATATGCTGAAGGCTCTACAGAACTTGTCTGGGGTTTTCCACATGTCTCACTGGGACAAACAGACCTGCTCACCTCTGTCTAGTCTACCCTATCCATTATGCACCAGACTACACTGGGTAAGTCCCACCATCTCTGAAAAGATTCCAAGTAAGAAGATGGAGTCAGTTATACAAAGCCTTTTGGGGCATGTCACAATGTCATGCCCTCGTACTCCATTGCCAAAATTCATTACAAGGTGAGTCCAAGTTCAAAAGGTGCAAGGTGGGTTTCACTTTTTGTCAGGCCCTCTTCAGTTATTTTGCAAGGTGTATGAATTCAGGGAACAATGAAGACGATTTGGACGCCATTTTTAATCTTGTAACTTATCTTCAGCTGCTACTATTAGGCTTCTTGAAGTATCCTTACTTAATTTGTGAAGTAAAGCTAGTGAGAGGGGTAACAATGCCATGCTGCCTTACCTAAAGGACAACTACTTGGTCTATTGCAGTCTTCTCGTGTTTTTAGTAATCAAGTCATTTGATTTGAGAGATTTTTCATTTGTGTGCAACTTCCACAAATCCACATTTGTCTCCAGCTTTGGGTGCCACAAATATTAGCTGAGTGTCTATTGGGTAACAGATATTCTTCATGTGTAATGTGCTTGAATATGTGTGTCAACCTTTCTCATGCATTCTGACTAAATTCTAGTGGGGGAGGAGGGTAATGAATAATGTCTTTGTTACTTTATTTATTTATTTTTATTTATTTTAATGAGAAAAAAGATACAATAGCAATGAAATAGTTTTAAATAAGTTAGTAGGATTGTTACAATAATTAATACATTGCATAATGTCTTCATAGTACTCAAAGAACAAGATGCAGACAAATCTTTGTCTAAACAGTTCTAATACAAACCTTTCTTCTCAAGGGAGTATGTTACATAAGAACAGAGTCTGCACAATCAATAAATCCTATGGAAAAAATCACTAGAACATTAAGTTAGAGTCTTGGGGCAGTGAGAAGAGATTGGATGGATTAGGATTCATCGTGCTGAAAATGTGTTTGAAACTGAAGTGAGAGAGTTAATCGAGGAGATATTAGACTGCCTGCCATGGTCTAGAAAGAAAGAAGGCTGGAGGCAGGAGAGAGCCGTGCACAACTAGGGTCAGCAAGAAGGCAGTGTGGCTGAAGGGCAGGGAGTGGGGAGAAAACGGGGCAGACAAACTGGAACCACGACCATGGAAAGAGGGGACGGTTCTATAAAACATGGATCAGCAAACACCTTTTCGATATTAGCATTCGACAATGGGACCCATACTAGAATGCAGGAGAAACGGACCTGCAGCTCAATTTGGGGCTTCCCGGTAACATTGCAAGGTCTGTGCCTGGCTCAGGGGTGCACACCCCAGCAGGCCTTCAGTGCAGACCCTAGCAGGCCTAGAATTGCCTACCCTTTTCTCCACATCCTATCCTATCCACGTCTCCTTCAGTACATGGTCTGGGGGACCATTGGCTGCTTTTTTTTTTTTTTTCTGGGCAGGCTTTTTTTTTTTTTTTTTTCTTTCTCCATCAAGCTCAGTTTTTGGTGTTTCATTAATTTAAGCCTTCTCTCTCTTCCTAAAGAACTTTACTACATATAACAAAATGTGCATTTATAGCCTAGAGATCTGATTCTGCAGTCTTGTCTGTGTTATTAAAACTCTCCACAGCTCAATATGCCGAGAACAGATATCCCTAATTTTATCTACTCTGCTCTGCTGTAAGAACTAAATATGATCATCTCAACTCCATGGTCACACTTATTAGGAAGCGCCCTTCATGGACTTTGAGTAAGTATAATTCAGGCTAATTTTCCCCTTGTCCCTTTCCTTTTTCCAGGAGAAGTATTGTCTGACCAGGGTCGGGACGTGCTTTGCTATTCTCTACATCTGTGCTGGAGTCAGCAATATCCTCAGTTCACCCTGGCTAGAGGATTACTGCTTGCTAATTCAAAACTTCTGCAGACTTCCTATGAAGAAGGATCAAGTAACATCCGGGCTGGACTGGGAGACCGCAGAGAGGAGTCCCGATGGGGATTATTCATGAGGGGAGGCATAATCAGGGTCTGCAGACAGCGATAGGAGTGCCGTGAGCAGGTTCAATTAAAGACCTGTGCAGTGAGCTGGGCTCTGCCCCGGACAGCTGAGATGATCTGCTCCCAGAGCAGGCGGTCCTCAGGGCCACTGGCCACCCATTGAGAGGCTGAGGAGGAGGCGACTTGGGGTTAGGGAAGGCAGGCAAGGCAGTGCTAGCCAGGATTGAAAAGGTTTTAATGGGAAGGGAAATAACTTCGCGAGCTGCACTAATTTGGAAAGGAGATCTTTTCCAAGAGGTCTGATGGTGCAATCAGGTGGCCAAATGAAACGATGCTGTGAATGAAATTTCATGGCCCTGCTCTTTCTCTGTCTCTTTTGAGAAGTTCTGGAGTTACAAATGGGTCAATAGAATGTGACCTTTATTTTTGTAACTCCAGTGCTATACAACTTTCTGACTTCAAGGTAATACATACTAAAATAGCTCAGAATCATAAATGAGAAAAGAAATTTCCTTTCTGCCAGCCAACCTATAGGTCGGCACTGTGAACACTTCTGTGTTTTTGTTTTTTATGTAACTAAATAATACGTAGTACCCAGATTTGTGAATAAAGGTTCCTGAGGTTTTCTTCAATTACATTTCTACTGAATTATAAGTTGAACTAAGCTCTCCTCATAACAAATGTGGTCCTCCATATAAGTTTCATAAAAATTTTATGTGCCACTAAATAATGTTTTTTTCTCCCCTAAAGAAATAAGCTCATTATTACTTTCAACGATTCATTTCTGAGCAAAATTGTATTATGAGGAATCAAAAATGTGAATAAAACTTCAAAATAAATCATTAAATAGTTAAATTGGTTTTGTTGTGTCTTGGTTTGGCTCTCTGAGAAGCGTCTCCCTCTGTAGTTTATTCTAGCCTTGGACTTGCAACCATCGTTTTGTCTCAGTTTTCAGTGCTGGGTGACAGAATGCAGTGCCACACCCAGCTAGCTGAGCAACTAAAGTTTCAATGGCAACGAAATAATGAAATGACCATTCTACCATTAAATCATTACTCATTATGCACCTTCCATTACTAGATAAAAAAACTTCGGCTTTGGCCATGGTGAATAGCATTTAAAATTACATTGCTGTTAATAAGCCCCCAACTGCATCTCTTTTTTAAGGCATAAAATTCTGAGAAACAAAGATCTCAAGAGATATAATTAGTTTTAAAACACACTGAAGTAGTCAGATCATTAAATAATGATATATATGCACATACATGTTTTACTATTGTCTCAGCTGCTGAAACAAAATTCCTAACACTCAAAATTAATGGGGAGAAAGATTCACTTACTTCAGTTTGCAGAGGTTTCAGTCCATAACCAGCTGGCTGCAAGGAAGGGTGGCTTGACAGAGGGGATCACAGAGACCAATTCATGGTGGCCACAAGGTAGTACAAGGAACAGCAGGGGGACATGAAGTCTTTTTGCTCCTACCTTGTATGCATTCTACCCACCCGCGGGCTCATGTAGCACTCATATTCTCAATCCTAGCTAGCAAGGCATGAAGCCAATCAGTGGCCTGATTTACTAATCACACACCTTTAAGTCCAGCGTCACACTTCTAGATCCAGCCATCTCTGAAAAGCTTGACCCCAAGACGATATGAGACACAAGCCATAATAGAGGACATCTAGGTAGGAACCTGGACTGGCGGTATAGCTCAGTGGACTAAACGCTTGCTTAGGTAAGCACAGGGGCCAGGATTTGAGCCCTGGCACTGCATGCTATGCCAGCCCCACTCCCAGGGGCACTGAGCCAGAGATGGAGCATAGGTGTGGTGGCTCATGCCTGTAATCCCAGCCTAGGGAGGCAGAAATCAGGAGGATCACGATGAGTCTGAGCTGCATAGTGAGACCCTACACAAAAACAAACAAAAAGCCCTTAAAATAGACAGGAACCAACTCATATATATATATATATATATATATATATACACACACACACACACACAGAGACTATCTGTCTGTCTGTCTATCTATCTATCTATCTATCATCTATCTATTATCCATCTATCTATGGAGGGAGGGAGGGAGGGAGAGTGAGAGAGAGAGAGAGAGAGAGAGAGAGAGAGAGAGAGAGAGAGAGAGAGAGAGAGAAAGAGACTCATTGTGGATGTGTTCGAAGTCCCTTCCCTGCCATCTTGGTAGGAAACAGTGAGATTTTATAGCAGCTTTCAATTTTGATGAGGCAAACCTTTTATTTTGCCTTTCGTTTTCATTTCTGTTCGGCTGGTAGCATTAACTATTATCCTTATGCTCCGCTATTTTCCTCCATTTATGCTTTTCTACCGAAGTCCTTTGCTCATTAAAATTCCTAAATATAAGTACTTTTCTAATTGATTTATGTGAAGTATTTGAGATCTAATTTTTTGTGCTTTCATGGCAAATGTTTATTAGGTTATTTCACTTTAATTTTGCGCATGGAATTGTGGAGGTTTGATGTGCACACATGCAAATTCTTGCCCACCCTCCTCTGCAGTTCTCCCTGAACCGTTGGCACCCTCTGCCCTCAGGCCCCTTGCGTCCTTCCCTGATGATGGTTTATGATTAGGCCGTTGTTTACTGCAGGGTGAGAGTAAGGATATCAGGGGAGCAAGACGTTACAGGCAGGAAAAATCTTATACCCAGGGGTAGTACCAGACAGTCTCAGCAGAAACACAAGAGCACAGCTGCTGTACTTCTTGATATTCATAAAGGTCCTCCTCTGATTTTCAGTGATACTCACTGCCCTGAAGCATTTCCATTTCCTCTCATTTCTAGACTGTCCCCATCACTTCCTAATTTTCTCTCTCCAGTATCTTCCACCTTGAATCATCTCTGCACACTCAAGCCAGGGTAATTTCTCTAGAGAAAGTATATGACCTTTCCATTTTCCATTTTCCAGCGAAAAGTCAACTGCCCTCTGCAAAACCATGACGCAGCATCCTGCTCCCTGCCGCGCGGGCTCTGCAAAACCATGACGCAGCATCCTGCTCCCTGCCGCGCTGGCTCCGCCAGCTGCCCCATCTCTCCACCTTTCTTTCCTCATCTTCTCTTTGCTTACCCAAGTTGACGGGCTGTTGAGGACTTCGGATCTTTGTTTAGAATATATTTTAGATCCTCTTCTCTGTTCTCTTAAACCTAACCTAAATAGCTTATATTTTCACGAACAACTCCTTAAATCCTCATTGTGCTAAGTGACCCCATTCTTTCTATTTGTAGAACTCTGAAATGAATGGTGTTTTATTTTTATTTTTTTAGGAACAGAATATATTTACTGGGGGAAAGAAAACTCCTGTCAAAGTGAGGGACAGAAGCAGGAACCCAAGTGGGTGGTCACCTGGAAGCTTTCACTTCCAGGGACTTTTATAGAGGAAAACCGTGCAGTGGGGGGCTCTAAGGTGGTGGAGAACATGGGAATTTGCTTTGGTGCGCATGCGTGGGACAAAGCCATGGTCCACCAATGAGGTTGCAAGCACTATTGCTCAGGTAAAATTGACTAAATCCAGTACCAAATGAGGAAGAATCACATAGCAAGCGGGGCATGAATGTAGCACAGGGTCCCCTCCTATTGGGGTCTGGGTTAGTGACTCATTTCAAGGCGATTGATACTAATTTAGTATATCAGTCCCAGATGACTATCCCTAGGGAACTACGTGGCTGCGTGTGTTTCCTCTTCTGTCCTGAGGTCTGGCCCAAGTGAGAGCGTCTGTCTCTTCCAAGTGGCAAAGTCACCTTGTCTTCCATATTGCTCTTGAGCGCCTGACCCTGTCTTGGCTGCCTAGACTATTTCTATCTAATTTGGCTGCCTACAACACTCCTCCCCTCTAGAAGTAACCCGAACTGCTGCGAGGGAGCCATGGGTGGAGATGATCGCTTTGGCTTCTGCAGTCTGAAAAGGGTCACAGCTGGTGGGGGAGGGGGGTTGTGGCTTAGATCAGCCATTTAAGCACCTGCCTAGACAAACCTAGTCAGGAGCATGGACTATGGTTCAACTCCCAGCTCCAAGGGCCTATCCAGACTCAGCCTTAAGGCAGCCTCAGCCAGCGCCTCCCTCCCTCCAAAAAATTTCTTCTCAACTCTTGCTGGATAAATAGTTGAGCAGATGAAAGCACCTGTAAGCAGGAACAGCGACTGGGGGTTCAATCCTCAAGCCTGTTGTGCTGACCCCGCCCCCACAGCATACTAAGAGGGCAATTGAGACTGGGCATGGTGGGGCACAGCTCTTGGGAGGCTGTGAACAGGCAGATCACTACAGTCCGGTTTAGTAGTGAGATCTTGAACACCCTGAAGACTCTTCCCTAAGAAAAAAGAAAAGAATTGAAAAGAGTTGTAGTTGTTGATCAACAATCAGAGATACTCTCCAGTGGTTCTCCCTAAGGGCCCTCAGTAGCCACCAGACATTTTCATCTTGGGTAGGAATATAGCTTGGAATCTGGAGGAGAGAAAGCCCAAGAAACTATTAAACATGCATGGACCAAATAATAACATCAGCAGGATAATTATTAATGCAGTCAAAAATGATTTTCACCAAGGAAACAGTAATGACTTCCATAAAGATAATCATGATAGGATCTGGGGGACCTTAGTGTTTTACATACCATTGGTTTGATATCTAATATTCTGAATAGCTATTGAGACATTATCAGAAGGATCCGGAATGCAATAATCTTTTAAAGTTTGTAATTATAAAAGGACTAGCTAGAACTTGTTGTAGGTCCATTAGCAGAAATCTCTTAAATGTAAGGTTTAATCCCTTTATCTTCCATGGCCATTGGGTATTATCTCAAGCAAACTGGCTTTTTATGTCTCACCAGCTTTGCTATTACTCGGGACACATGCATCGCCAGTAAGAGGGAAAATGCTGAGCGCTCTTCAGTTTGCAAGTGGGACTACATCTGCATGAGCATCTATCAAATGGTTAACAAGGTTTCTCCTTATATTGCCAGTTAACATGGGCTCCCTCAGGCTGACCACCTCAATCTGGAACTTCCTCTGATACCATCATGAATGCTTTCTTTTTTTTTCCCTCTCTTGCAGCTTTGGGCATGTTGTTTTAAATGTCCCCTGCTCACTGTCTGGATCCAGAGAAACATATTTTTATGTGGACTTGCCTACCTTTCTGTAGGCTGCTAGTAGCACTGCTAGTATTCTTATTTTCTGTCTATAACTCCATTCATGAGTTTTGAAGGAACTCAAGCCAATTACTAATATTCACCACTCCACCAGTTGTGCCTTCAGAGACTCCCAGTCTCCCTGAGACAGTCCAGCTACATAGCTTCTTGGCCACTAGGCTATAGAATTGGCGGCCCAACAAGGGTTTCAGCAGTAGTGATCTCTCCTACTTTGGTGGCTTGTTAATCAGCACATGTTCATGAATTGCTCAATAATAGCTAAAAGATGGTGTTGATACCCTTTTGAGTGTTCTGGCGTTGCTGGAGATGGTTTGCTGGATGAGTAGGAAACTCATCACTAGTTGGAAGTCAAAGCACTGAGTGTGCCCAGGAGCTGAGCATCTCTTATGCCGAGCCTGCTGCAGATGGCACAGCATGAAGCGCACTGGATGTTCTCACTTTCTATAAGAAACTTGAGAGCAGAACACACATTCAAGCACAAGAAATTAAGAAAAATATGAAATTCCAAAGGAATGTATGCAGTGAGACCATGAGTCCCTCCTACATAATGTCATCATGGTGACATGCAGAGGAAAATTAATTTTACATATGAACATCCACTCTACAGGGACACAAGGAAGGATGCCATTCCTATGGACAGGAAGTAGACCTAAATATTTATGATCCAGTCACTTATTTTTTCCCAATACCTACCCATGTGTTGAAATGTGTGTTTGCAAGCACAAACGAATGTCAGTCTTATTTTCTTGGCAAAATGAACATAAGCAAGGAGTAAGTCAACAACTAAAATTCTGTTAACTATTCATTCATAGGCACTGTGGATGTTATGGTACATGAACTAACTCAGACAGGGAAACTCTGCACGTTCTTCCTCACACACAACTGTTAAAAACTGTCAATTGGAGTACACAGTGCTGACTACTACTCCTGAGACCAGTGAAAGGGAGCGGAGTTCAAAGACGGGTGACAAGTATCCGGACACAAAGAGCTGCAACAGGTGCCATAGTTTCGAGTGTCCCACAGCACAGTGCCATCCTATAAAGTTAAAAATCTACTTAAATGTTTTACAAATAACTAGGACAAAGGAATTCAAAGACTCCAAAGAAAGTGATAATGAAGAAATGGAAGTAGTATCTTGGTTTTCTTCTGACCTATTGTATGCATGTATTAGTGTAGTACTCTGTGTCTCATAAATATGTGCAATGGTTATGGTAATCACAACTTTAAAAATCTTTAAGGAGATGGAAATGTTAACTCTTCTGATTGCAGGATTCTTTATGCATGGGGGTTGAGCTATTACACTACAGCACACCAATCTGAGCAATTAAAATAGCAATGTAACAAATAAAGATGTGTGTCAGTACTACAGAAAGAAAAGGTAATTAAATAATATAAGGAATGTAATTTATTTATTTATTTATTTTTAAATTTTTTATTTTATTTATTTTTTTTTTTCTTGTTTCACAACCTTTGTTTGTTTATTCGCTCATTTTTATGGCCGGCTCAGCCCACCCCGAGGGCAGGGCTGGCGCAGCATGTGGTGCCGGGGATCGAACCGCGGTCCTTGAAGCCGCCCAAGCTTTCCCAAGCAGGCGCTTTAGACCACTGAGCCATCCCGCCGGGCCAAGGAATGTAATTTAGATCGTAAGAATTTTCCAAAAATCTGACAGTGAGATGGCAGGCAAGGTAGCTAGAAGTGGGGACAAAGGCCAGAGAGAGTAGACTGGATCTCACAGTGCTGTCTATGGTTTCCACTCTAATGCAAATCTGGACCTCCTAAAGGTGCCCATTTTGGGGAATAATCTTCTTTTGTCTTGTGGAGGTAAAAGTCCAAAAAAACAATCAGCCTGATGGGGAGGAGGACAGTACTAGAAGAAGCCAAGCAAGTTGCATAGGGCAGAGTGAAGCAGTCACCCTTTGGCCTTCAGTTGAGGAAAAGCAGAAAATACATTAAAGCTCTTGATGAAAGAAAAATATCAACAGCGACAACCTCCCCCAAGAGGTGGGGCAAAGCAAAGTGTCTTAGTCCTTTTATATGCCTTGGTAGTGATATTCGTAAGACAGGATGATACACAATGAACACAAATTTGTTTCTCACTTTCCTGGAGGCTAACAAGGTCAAAGTCAGAACAGCAGCATCTGAGGAGCCTTCTTCTTACATCATCATCACATGGTGGAAGGAAGAGGGCCAGAATCCCTCCCCTAGAATGCTCCACCCCACCCACGAAGGCAGAACTCTCATAGCCAAGCCTGCTATTAAAGGCCCCATCTCTTAATACTGTCACCATGGTAATGAAATCTCAAGATGAGTTTTGGAGAGGGTGTGAATTCAAACCCTGGTACAAAACCCAAACAAAAACAAAAACCAAGGATATAAGGAGCTGGAAGGCATCAACATCAAATCAGGCCTATAAATTTCTCATGGGGAAACTTTCCAGTAATAAATTCTATAAACTCTGAACTCTGTGGGATTTCACCCCCTCTCCTCCTCCCTCCTTGTAAAACACAAGATTAGACTTTTATAGGATTTGCAGTAAAGCCAGGTCCTTGTAGTACTCATGATATTTGTCAAAGACTTTTAACTGTTGTTATTTCACACTTAATAGGTAAAGTTGGGCAGGAGAGGGAAAGAGAAGGATTTCATTTATGGTCTCCCTTGTTCCAAAGTGTCCTAGACAATTTGCTTTAGGATGCTCCTCAAATCACCTCAGAAACATCTACAGAATTCTCTACTTCAGGGCAAAAACTCAGTTGGTTTTATGAGCTCCTGTATCAATAGCTGATGTCTCCAGACTGTAAAGTAGATTTCAAGTTTGCCAGAAACTTAAGAATGAAAAAAAAAAAAAGAAGTTCATTCGGTGACTGGTTGCATAAAAACCAACACCTGCTACTTAGAGGTTTTTTTTTTTTTTTTTTTAATGCCTGGTTAGGGAAAATGTCAAGGGCTTTTCAAATCTGCATCAATTTGAATAAAACCATTGTTACACAGCTTGGAAAAAGTCAAAACACTTGGGGGAAGCTAGAACAGATTTTTTTCCTTCCAGAGACAGGCATAAAATGAAAACCTCAGAGATATTAATCTGAACTAATCTTGTGAGAATTGCTTAAGCCCAAATTTGCCAATTAAACTCATATTGCAGAAGATAAAGCATGTGCAGAATTAGAGTATATAATTTGACAGATAAGGGTATCTCTTCCCTTCATAAATATTTTATCAGAAAGTGAAAACAGGTAACTTTGTATTCCTGATAAAGCCATGAACATCAAGGAAAAGTGATCCTCTAACTTGCTTTTCAAGACAAATAATTTTGACTGAAAAACCTATGTTGCATGGTATGTTTTTCAGTAAACAGAATGTTATATAATCTGCAAACCAAAACAGCATTTAAAAAGTGAACAGTATAAGTACAAATGGATTTTGTGTTAAAAGTTAAATGAGAAAGTGAGGGTTACACACAATTATTTTTTCCTGCAAAAGGTACTCTGAACAACTGCTATGAAGAGAACAGTGTGCGTTGTATTAATTATAGTGACTACCTTACTAACGTGTTTTTAAACTCTCTCATTGTTGCTTCTTATTCAAAGTAATTTTAAAAAATTACTAAAAATAAGGTGGAAAGAAAATAAGGTAAAATATTGAAAATAAAAGCTTTCTGAAGACTCGTCATTGGCTTGATTATTCGGGATCACGCAAATTTAGGGTGTCTTCTGCACTGAAATGGAAGCATCAAGATATAGGATGAAGAGGCGCATGAGTAGAGTTCGTGCTCATGTCCTTTGTGGGGTGTAAATAGCGTGGGTAAAACTAAACTCGGCATACAAGTTGTTCAGCATGGTTGGCAATGCGCAACAAGATTCTTATAAAACTAAGACTTTTTCTCAGCGTGGTCGACATATGTCATTTGGGCTGTATCTGACTCAAAAAAAAAAATTCAGTGAGAGATAGACTGATAAGGTATTCTAAACATCTTCTTCTGGACTACTGGGTTATCTGTTCTGAAAGAGATAAGGGCTTAATCCAATCTGCTGGAAACACACCTGAGCATGCTGAGCATGTGGGCTGGGATCTGTGGGAAGATGCATGATGGGAATGCAAGGGATTGCTGTGTCCTTCGCCTCTTGTGTTATCCCTGCTTTGTTACCGACTAGAAATGAGGTTTCTCCATACCCTTGGGATAGCAGAACCAATGAAGTTTCAAAGCGTGCATGGTGGGCAGTGCACAGCCACTTTCTGCTGAGCCTCCTGGAGAACTCCTTTCCATCCTGAGCCATCTCCTCTCCTAGCACAGAAATCACACGTTGCGTTTTATGTTGCAGGCACTGTGCCAAGGACCGAGAGTGTATCATTCCCTTAATGCTCACACCACATCAATAGCTCCATTACACTTGTAGATACTGAGACACAAGTAGTTTAAGTGACTGTCCCAATACACAACGAAGGTAGAATTTTGCATGAACAGCATTGACTGTACAGTCCTGGCTTTCTAATTTATGCCCCTACTGATTTTCTAATTCATGTTAAAATGCAAATTAATGTTTAATAGCAAGCATGAAACTCACAGCCAAATGCAGGCCATATTTTGGCTTACTTTCTTGCCTTTAAAACTATAGTAGCATTATATGAAGAATTCATGGGTGCATGGAATACTGGACTAAACTTCAGATTAGAAGGCACAATATCTACTCTGTTTCACAGGACACAAATAGAATATATCAGAAAATACTACCGCTTTCCATCTTTAGCTCTATTTCTGGTTTTGAAAGAGTCATTTGTTTCACACTTGGCCTTCCTAGTAATTTATAGCTGGACTCTCAATACTATAAGCCCCTATGTGCTCCTGGATGCCTTATCATTCATGGTTATTTTCAATTAACCTTCACTCTGGTTTCATCCTTTGCTCTGGTTTCTCTTCATCTACCCCAGTACACAATTCAGTACTTGAAACAATTATAAGTAAGGAATGGATAAGGCTAGGTTCTGACTTCTGCTTATGGGGATGATAACGTTGGTATCAACTGTCCTAGAGTGATGTTATAAAATGTTGCAGAACTAAAACATGACACAAAACAAGATATTTTTCATTTTCATTCTCATCCATGAATAAACTTGATTACTTGTGAGGACCACACACACAAAAATGATGACTGTGAAAAAAAATTTTGAAAGTCATCTGGAAAATATCTTGTTTAGCTTATCCTTTGATGTGATAAATCCTGCTCTTGGATTTGAAATGGAATAAGTGTCTTTAGATGTTAAAGCTGTTAGATAAGGCAAAATTAATAGAAGAAATGCAGATTTCAAATAATTATTTTAAACAATTTTGAAGGATGCCAGAGCCAGAGCCCAGAATTGAGAATAAAAATATATAATATGGAGACAGACAGACAGATAGATGGACATTTTTCCAATGCAAGATTTCCATGAAGAAATACCTTCCATATTCATGTGAGATAGATTATCCTGATTGTACATCTAGAAGAAAAGAGTCTATCAACACGCTCTAGTCCACATTTTAGTGGTAGTTAACAAATAATTCTAAAACTCAAAAACCTTGATACTTTCTTCTGCATGACGTGATTTACTGACAACAGTAGCCCCTGATTCTCCCTCTCACAAAACCCAAAGTTATGGTCCATGGGTTCAAGAAGTAAACTTTCCTATGCTTATGTGTGAATAATTAGAATACCTCTCGATGATTTATAAAAATATCTAACTCAAATTAACGTAGGAGCAATCATTTTTTCATGACTTTTGTTGGGTAGCATATAGAATAGCTCCTGAAAAGAAAAGACAGCAAGCAGGTTTAATAAAACCCCACAACAAGAACTTAAATGCTAGCCCAACTGCTGCCCCATTTCCTAACCCTCCTGCTTCATTTTTCTGTGCCAGTACCATCACCTCTGCCTTGTGGGCAGGACCACAGACAGCTCCCACATACTAGGCCTTGGGCTATCCAGTGGGAGGTCCCTAAGACAAAATCTAAGGTTCAGAGTCACAGGGAAGAACCTCGGTTGCCTGGCTGGGGCTTTGTATCTGCCCTGGCAGAAACTGTGAAATTGAACAGAAGCACCAATGAACAGAAACTGTAAATAGAGTCGAAAAGACCTGCTGGGCAGAAGTAGTCTGATCCCTCACAAGAAGGCCTAGAATGTGCTGGGCTTGAATGAGGCTGGGGGAGAGTCCGGGAGGATGTGATGAGAAGTGCTTCCCAGAGGCTGAACACTAGTGCAGTCCAAATGAACCAAGAATCATCTTTCTTTTTTCTTTCCATATATTTTCAAACAAAGATTCAGGGTCTTAGAACGTGAATTCATTAGTCATTTGACTTAGCTAAAAAGTAAAAGTAAAAGAAGTATTCCTACTTCATATTCATAAAATAAGTATTTCATTATAAATATAAATAAGTATATAATTATATATAAAAATAAGAGCAGCTTGGTTTGGGATCATTCAAAGAAAATGTTCATGTCTGAGCTATAATACAGGATAGAGTTATAAGAATCACGGAGTTTTCATTTTATTGAATAAAAGGAGTTTCTGGATTGGTAACATCTTCTTTACATAGATGGCTTCCCAATAATACTTCAGAACAATATTTTAACCTGTATTATTCACAATTACTGGGTTATTTTAATTGGATTACTTGTTAAAACTGGAGATATCAGACTTACTGGATCCAGGGGTTTGTCTCTGTAACCTCTAATGTAGTAAGGCCCTCATAGAGTTTTTAAGCACAACAAAGTTTGTCAACCTTTGTACTAGTCCAGCAGCCACTCACAAATGCCTTTGGGTCTTTGCATCTTTTAATAGTGATGGAATATGTTGATTTCTCATAATAGATACCTCATAATAGATATCGTAGACCCTTAAAAAAAAAAAAAAGGCATAAAGAGAAGAGTTTTGTAACTTTTGGATATTTATCTTAATATAATGCTGTTGGGTCTCACTACTAGATCAGACTCACAGTGATCCACCTGATTACAGCCTCATAAGAGCTACGATTACTGTTGTATACCACCACGCCCAGTCTCAATGCCTCTCAGTCCACACTGATCAAATCCCCAGCCCCTGCACCTGCTCAAAAATGCTTTAATCCTCTGAGGTATTGGGCCAGCCCAATTATTGTTATTAATGTATTTAGTTGTTACAAAGTTTCACTGTGCAGCTTGGACTCATGACAATGGCCTCAGACTCTGACCAGTTCTGCTGCCCTGGGGGCTGGGCCAGCATGGCATGTGGTGTGGCAGACTGAACTGTAGCCCCTGTGCTTTACCTAAGCTTGCCTAAACGAAACTTCAGTCTGCTGAGCTATCTCGCTGGCCTGAGAGTTGCCTTTTTATATGTATGTGTTCTTATGAAATGTAGACTTTTGCTGTGTATATTTCATGTGCTATGTATTTCATGTTACTCAGAATTCATATTGGAAGGTGTGTTCATGTTTCTGTGAATACATTCAGCCAGCAGTTTCCAAAGCTCCAAAGTACCTAGCTCACAGAGTTCATTGACTATACTCCCTTCATCTACAGCTTTAACCACATCGTAAGACCTAATTATTTTCCTAAAAATGTGATGAATACTTATGCTATACACTTTTTCTTTAACTATTGTGAGATTAGAAGTTAAGAAAATGTATGGCCTGAAAGTGTAAACAGTTTCCTGTCTCTAATTGCAAGTAAGCTAAGTTGAAACTAGGAACAAAGTATTTCCTTATTTTGGGAGAAATATAATGATATAATTTTAGTTATAAAATGTTCATACCTTATCAGAGATTACAGGAGATGAACTGATATTAAATTAACCTGATTTTCTATAACCAGAAATTGCATCCTTACTGATTATATAAAGGAGATACTCTTTAGCAGAAATTAGATTTTGAAGATGATATTACCTTTTTTTATACTAAAAGGTGGTTTGTTTCTCAGCAATTTAGATGAACTTTATAGTTTACAACTGAAGTAAAACTCATGATTATTCTTTTGGTTTGTGAGTTTGTTTACTACAATGTCAAGCTGAAGTCATAAAAATTTCAGTAAATGCATATATATATATATATACACATATACATATACATATACATATATATATTAATTTCATTTTTCCATTCAAAGTAATTTATCTTTATTTTTGCACATGAACTTGTGTAAGCACCGGTCTATAACAAGTAGTCAAATAAGGTTCCAGGGCTGGGGAGATAGCTCAGTAGAATAAGCACTTGCCTCACAAGCACAAGGACCTGAGTTCAATCCCTGGTACTGCAAAAAATATCTGATCAAAATAAGGTTTCACTGTCAAGTGGTTTATAGTTTTTATCTCTTCCTGGAAGAGTAAGTAAGAGAAATTATGGCCTATGTCTGGTTCTCATCTAAGTACACCAGCTCATGATTTTCTACATCTAGAGTTAGACTCATGGTGTGGTTAACTAAGGAAATTCTAATTGCTTAGGTGGTAGAAATGTTTCGTGACAAACAAATTAGTAGCAATCAGTATATTTGAGTGGGCATTTTTTCTTAAATTTTCAAAAGAAAGCATAACAGATTACTCTTCAACTATTGTGGAGTAAAACCATTAATAGCCAGATTTTATCAGTGGAAACACAACAAAATAACTTCAGAAAATATGGTCCCCTCTTTGCTACCTAATGAAATAGCCATAAGAGAAAACAAAAATAAAGAATGCTTAAAATATAGTTAAAACAGAGACAATGACCATCTCTTCTAATTTATAGATAGTTCTGTATTTCTCTAAAATAGAAGTGAAAGTTTCAAAGACAGCTTGTGATCTTTTACTATTGTTATATCTTTTAATTTTTAATTTTTTTACAATAATTAATACATTGCATAATGTTTTCGTCATCATAGTTGTTCAGAGTACAAGATGCAGACATGATTTCTTGTCTAAGTATCATCAGTACAGATCTCCCTTTGCATTGCACAAAGAGAAAGTAGCTGTATAGTTAGTCCAATAGTTCATAATAGTAGTGGATTATCAGCTCATCTGGAATTATTAGGGGCTGTTGACTTGAGCTTTTTACAACTCAGCATATTGATATGGCTTTCCTTTTTATGCCTCATGATTAGAGTTTTCTGCTGGATGGTGAAGACCAAGATAAAGCAAGACCTATGTTACAAAAAATATGTACCATTTGCATCTGACTAGGTCAGTCAGGATTTGCCCTGGCACCATGTACTGCAGTGTGCAGAACTTTTGTCAGTGACAGCCATCTGAATGAATCATGGCCATTGCTTGACCATTTTGTTCTCTGGGGAAGCGGAGAGAATTTTTTTCTCTCTAGGTGACTCTCCTTAGGCACACTGTACATCATCGATCACTTTCCTCTGCGGCCCCGTCATCTCCTTGAACAGAAAATTTGAGACTCCACTGAGTTATATGCTGTTACGGTACAGGTTATTTTATGTCCTGTGTTAACTGACCTTGAAGGGCTAGAGCCAAAATACTGGCTATACTTGCAAGACCAATGTGGGCTGAATTAAGAAAACAATGCATTCTTATAATGGTCCTAGAGAACCTTGGGAAATGAAGGCAAGCAGAGAAGCAGGAATTCATGTGAACTGAATTGTGAATGATTTTTCTTGAGGCAACAACCTTGGAACCATCTGAACGAGAGAAGAAAGACCTGTACACAGAGATCTGATCTCCAGAGCTTCATTGTGACCCTATAAATACATTAGACCCTCAAACTGGAAGGACACATAGTCTGGGCCAGAGGACGGTGGCTGCAGGATGGACAAGGCCACTGATCCAAATGTGAATAGCTGACTTTCTTAGGCCTTAGCTTGCTTCTTTCTGAGTTTCTGGGAGAAAATGACACCAAGAAGACATTGTCTTTCCCAAATTCCAGACATGTATCAAGGAAGTGTCTTGAAACTTAGACATATATTCTAAAAGTAAGTTGATAATATTGGTGACATGGAGCAGGCTAAAGACCTGGATATTACCAGTATTATTCTAGACAATAGCAAACATCAGATATCAACCTCCACTAACCTTGCAGTTTCTATAAAAAATAAAGTTCAAAGGATAATCTTAAATATGGAAGAAGAAAAGAAACTGGAAATGCTCTAGAATGAAATTTAAAACTTGAGTGATAATAGGTCAGAAAAACTTTTTTAAAAAATAAGAAAAAACAAAACCACTGCAAAAATGGCAGCCACATTTACACCAACATAAGAAAAATTCAAAAACCTATTAAATAATATCTGAAAGTATAACCATGGATGGGATATCAGACCAGAAGAATACCCAGTAGATAGGAAAGACAATGGAGAATATTTTTTTGCAAAGATGAAAATGGAATATGAAATACATTTAGAAGCACATTTTAAAGTGACAATTTTTTTTTATTAAGTAAAAACAATTCAGGATGACTTACTAACTTTGCCAAAGAAAACGATCCATATGGGTGGGTGAGGATTTTCATGAAGGAGATGGCCGTTCCTTCTCTCCATCTTCCTGGGAAGTCGTGCTGTAGAAGCAGAGTTTAGAAATGAGTACTAGAGGAGATGGCTTTAGAATGGCATGAGGATCTTCTTGGTCCTTTCTGCTGGGCTCATAGGGTCACATGTAAATTGTCCTCTTGGAGGATGAGACATTAGGGGGAAGTGGCCAGCAAGTGTGCTGTGGGCTCAGCTGCTGAGGAAATTTCTAGGTGGCCTGAAGTTGCTGACCAAGTCACATAGAGCTGTGCATTTCAAATTATCTTCTACCAGGCCTCAAAAGATGATGATGTCTTCTGGACATATTTTCTTTCTCTCTTCTGTCTCAGTTTGAACACACTTTCGATGAAAGTCTCAATGGAAGCTATCTGTAGAATTGCACAGTAGAAACTTAAGGGAAATGGCATGTATTTTAACTATTAGGGGATAAACGGTGTTTTTTAAGAAATTCTTTATATCTTGACCTCCAATATGTCAGAATATAACTGTGTTTGGGATGAAGATCTTAAAGATGTGATTATATAACGATGGGGTAATTAAGGCAGAACTTAATCCAGCGAGGCTGGTGTCCTTAAGAAAAGTAAAAATTTGAACACATAGGGTGGCAACTCTCTGATGGGCTAAAGAAATTATCCACACAAAGAAAGGCTAAACATGCTAATGCTGGATCCTGGACTTCTACCCACCAGGACAGTGACAAAATATCCATTATTCAAGTACACTGTATGTGCTATTTAGTTATGATAGCTTTGTTAAATTAATGCAATAACTAGAGGAGGCGCACTGAATTATCGTCACCCATTTGCGCTGCTAGAACAAAACACTTGTGTCTATGTGTCTTATAAAGCACAGAAGTTCACTTCCTCATGAATCAGTGTCTGGAAAACCAAAAGAAAAAGCATGGAGATTTGGTCCCTGGTAAGGGCCTGGCCTTGCTTCTAAGATTTCTAGTTGAATCTCTCCAGCTCTGTTAAAGAGAAGAATTGTTCTTCAGATGACAGAAAGGCAGAAATGGAGAGCCCAGCCCCCAATGTCCCCATGACCTAAGAGCCTCTCAGTAGGATCCACCTCTTTGCACTATTGCACTGGTGGTTACGTTTTCAACCCTTGGAAATGTTAGGGACCATACACTGAAACATAACATTCTCATAGACATGGTCGTCGCAGCAAGCATTTGCAGAGCGCTCACTGCAGTGTTCTCACCCTTGTATCTATTGATTCTCTGAAGTTTCACCACAACTGTAAGAAGAATGAAATGCGTTAGCATGAGTAAAATTCTTGGAAAACTTCCCGCATAAAGTCAATATTCAACTGTACTTCACTGAACATGCCTTTAGTCCCAGCCATTTGGAAGGCTGAGGATGAAGAATTGCTTCAATCCTTGAGATCAAGAACAAACTCCTTAATATAGTGAGATATGATCTCGCGAAGAAGAAAAATAAAATTTATTAAGCAACCCATGTTGCTAATGATGCCTTTGACATGGTAGAGGAAGGCAACCAACCTGCACAGTGTCGAAGGTGTACCTGTCCATCACTACCCCACCGCCAGGATGAGCAACGTATGACCAGGAAGACCAGATGTGTTCAGCAGGACAGAGGCTGCTGGGCACTGCATTGACATCAGCTGTGTGCACTGCAGTCGGCTAACATGTCTCGCATGTCTCGGGGCCTAACAGCACTTGAAAACCCTCCCTGGATACACTCATGACGGCCTGTCAGTGGAGGGTTACAGGTTAATTTTCAGTTGATCCTGAAGTGTTCTTTTTTTCTTTTTTCTTTTTAATTTTAGGGAAGGGCCTACAGGGTGTCCAGGGTCTCACTACTAGATTGGACTCATAGTGATACTCTTGTGTACAGCCTCCCAAGAGCTGGGATTATAGGTGCACACCACCAGGCCCAGTCACAATTGCCATATCGGGAGTGGGGCTGGCATGGCAAGCCTAGGGATCAAACCTCTGGTCCCTGCGCCTGTACCTGCTTGTAGATGTTTTAATCTGCTCAGCTATTTGGCCAGCCCTGATACTGATGTTTTTATCCTAACTTGTCTTTCTCATTTTCTCAGGAAAGACATGGGTTACTCGTACAGTTAACTAAATAAAAGCATCAGTCCAGTAACCACATCCTCATACTTATAAGAGTTTGTCACTTTAAGAAATGAAATTTTCAGAGAGACGGGGAGGGGACAAGGATTTCATGATTCCCTTGTGATTATTTATTTATTTATTTATTTATTAGGCACAGGGTCTTGCTACACAGCTTGGGTTCAAGGTGATCCTCCTGTCTCAGACTCTCCAGCACTGGGATTGCAGGTTTTGCACTACCCTTCCCGGTTTCAGTAGCCAGCTCATCTGCATGGTGTGCAGTTCTGAGGATTGCACTTGGAGTCCATGTGCCTGTCAGGTAGGCACTTAGACTGCTGAGCCATCTCCCCAGCCCTCACTGTGATTTCATTGAAGACATCGGTCAAGAGAATGATTGTCTGTTGAATTTCAAGGGATTCGGGTCATATTTTTAGTGGCTTAAACTACCTTTTCATTTTGCCTGAGTTTTTCAGAACCTATCCATACTAACTCAAAGAACCATCATAGTTTCTTTGAGTGTTTCAGAAATATTCATTCAAAATAATAGGCTCCTCAACTCTCCTATCTCCTACTGGGATTCCTGTAATATAAGGCAGCACGAAGACAGTTAACAGTGATGACTCACAACTCACTCGCCAAGGCCAACACTACACACAGCTTATTCCTTCATGAATGTATGCAACACCCTCACCTCGCACTCCTAAAGAGAAGACAGAATGTAGATACAAGTAAGGAAAAACAGAAGGAGAAGCTGTGCGGTAGAATGTGTGTCTTATCTAGTTGCAGGGGCATCTTCATGTCAGCCTTGAGTCACCACTTGCTCCTAGCAGATGCCGCCATCATTAATCTGTCAAGACTTGCCAGGGTATCCTCCACCCTCTGTGCTCCTAGCAGGAAAGCAATATGGCTTCTCTCCGGACTATTTGCTTGGTGTCTGGTGCAGCTACTATTTTGAATTTCCCTGGAATCACCATTTTATCTACTCTTCATGAGCACTTGGGAAGTTAAGATAGTTATACAGACCAGCAGCAGAGCATGTGTCTTAGCAATGTTAGAGTGATGTTGTCAGTATTTGTATGAGGTCTCCTGCAAGCACTGAGTTATCTGTTACATTGTCAAGAATAAATACGTATTTGTGAATGTGTGTGTGGGGGGGGGATAGCTTTAAGGAAGACACAAAAATATGGGAAGATCACACAGCTGATTTGGGATTTAAGAATCTACCCAGAACCCAGATAATAACATGAAATAATATAAAACATAGAGGAGAGATCTCTGTCACACAAAAGTCACTGGAGAATGTGAAGCTACTTGGTTCCTCCACAGCTCTCCAGCATGGAAGCCAGGTATCCTAGAAAGTCACCGATTTTCAAAGCATCTTAAGCAGAAGCAGTCAAGGAAAGATCTGGTATGCAAAACAGAGAAGAGGAATGTGGCCATGGCTTCTCTTAAACATATGCCCAAACCCCTCAACTCTGGTCGAATTTGCAGTGCAGAGATTGGGCCTGGAAGTAACAGACTGACATCCTATCAATGCCTAAGATACCCAGGTATTGGTGATAATGCAACGCTGTTTGATTCGTTGAGGTTGGAACATGATTATATTTGCTCTCCTCCTAGTTGGTGGTAGGTTTTACTTTGTATATTTTATTTTATTTTATTTTTAGCATGTGCACAGGATAGAACTATGATCACATGTTGGGCTTTAAGCCAATAGTAATTTTTTAAAAAAAATTAAAAAATATTTTATTTATTTATTTATTTGTTGTAGGGTCTTACACAGCTCACGCTCTAATGATTCTCCTATCTCAGTCTTTCCAGTGCTAGGATTGCAGGTGGGTAAGGCCATGCCCAGTTTTGGGAGTTGGCACAGTATGCCTGCGGTTCCAGGAATGACAGGGCATGTGGTAGTAGGGATCAGACCCAGGTCCTTATGTCTGCCAGGGAGGCGCTTAGACTGCCAAGGAATCTCCACTGCCACCCATAGTACCCTAGTTACCTAACTATGACAAACTGCCCATACCACCAGTGAAATAAGTTAAACTATCTATAGGTTTTGTGTGTTTTGAAAAATACATGTTGAACACATAAAACTACTTTTTAGTGACATTTTTGAAATGATAGATCTATATTATTTACTAACTATAAGAAAGAATGATAGGACTACTTAACAAATAAGAATTACTTAATCGTACATGTGCCAGGTACTTAAAATAATCAGTGATTAGTGGATCTTTGAAAACCTACTATGACTGCGTGAGAAAATCATTGATATTATAATTCCTATTTACAGATAAAGAAATTGATAGTTGAGACACTACATGATGAGGCTGGGCTTTAATCAAAAATAATCTTATGCTGACGTCACTTGGTCCTAGCTAGCAACTATGTCCTTGACGTTTTTCCTGTCATGCACATGAAATAGCTCATTTTGCTTCACATTCATATAAAATCATATGTGGATCCTTAAGGTATGCTGGGGAAAATAGGAAAGTTTATTTGTTGTGAGAGTCAATGTTCCTGGGCTTTCAGCTGCCCAGAAACTGTCCAGTGAGCTTGATGGGGAAAGGATTCTTTCTCACAGTTTACCTCCATGCAATTTTGCATGTCAATAGAAAGACTACACAAACCCACACTACCTCTAGGAGAGGACTGCGTACTTCTCTAGAGCCCTCATTCACTCATCCACCCACTGTCCTTCCTGGTACACCTTCAAGTAAATACTTTTACTAGAATGTAGAAGTTTTAAAAATTGAACTGTCAGCCATATTAAGCACATTGGATACACTGAGCTGCCAACTGCGATGACTCCAGGGGCTATGCGTGCTGTGTTGAACCATACATGATTCATTTTTCTTTTCCCAGAGTGTAGTTATAATATACAGTGTGAAAAGTGACTCTAGATCTTGAAGAGGATTCTAAGACTTTTCTTCTAAACACGTCATTCTTGTTATTTGTAATGATTATGTAGGTGAACAAACTCTGGACAACTGGTCTTCAGGAGAAGTTGCGGGGAGGTTTAACACTTCCCTGAGTTTCAAAACAAAAAGAGCCACAAGAAAGGGATTTTTCCATCTCTTAGTAGGGCCAAAGACAACAAGAGTAGTCTAACACTCCAGAGGCCATGTGATGGCTATGAAAGAACCATTTTCTCATCCAATGGATGTTGGGGATGGCAGAGTAGAGAGGATTAAAGAACCTGAGTCTCTTTTATCATTGGTGACTTACCCAACGACATACATAAATTCTCTGGACATAAAGTCAGCTGAGATACAAAGTGAACCTGGTGCTAAACCAGACATCTTTTCTGTTTCTTGTACTCAAAGCATCTGAAATCTTTGGCTCTGCCTCTGGAAGTCCCCATGGTCATCACTTGTGTTGTTATTGGAGCAGGGGTTCTTCACCTTTCTGTGACCTATGTGTTAGTCGCTTTCTTGTTAGTGCCATGACATGCATGAGGCAGGCCTATTGTGAAGAAGAGAAACAGCTCTCACTTGCATGGTGGAGCTAATAAACCCGGCCCATTGTTTAGCCTGGTGGGAGCAGTAGATTACATCACACTATGATGGGAGGTGCAGGAGACAAAGTTCTCATCTTATGTCAGAAAGCAAGCAGACGAGGAGGGGTACATGTGTTCTTTCTCTAGAATTCCATCCCAAGAAGGACCAAAGTTGATTAGGACACTCTTAGTCCTTTCGCAGGAAGCACCTGAAATGATCCAAGAACCTCCCACCATGTCGCCTCTCTTAAACTATGCCACCTATACATAGCACCACCCTCAGGAAAATGCTTTTAAGCATCTTGGATGCCTTTAAAGTTACAGCATTTGAAGTTTATCCAATACATTAATTTTATTGCATTAAATATGAAGAATTACAAATAAAACCATGTTTACCAAGTTTTAGTTATGAAGCATTAAAAATAACAACAAAATCATGGCGTAAGATTAGCTGTATATATCTGTTAATGTATTAAATAACATGAGTCACTAATGAATTCAATAACATCTGTACTATAACAGTTTTATAATTCTTGAATTACATATAGTACTATATATAATAATATATTCATATAATAATGATAATTATCTGATTTTCAGTAGCAACAAAACCACAAGTTTTGTATTCTATTGTCCATGATCTATGGAGATTCTTGGACCCAGGATTAAGGCCACTGAAGTAGGAAAGTGAAAGGATGTTCAATTTCGTGGACTCTGAAAGTCCTGCAAATAACTGTTTTTTACTGTAAGTCCTTCAACTGATATTCTTTACAGAAGCAGCTCCAGATTTGTTGTCTTTAGGTGTTCTTTTTGTTTGGTTGGGTTTTTTTTTTTTTTTTTTTTTTTTTTTTTTTTTTTTTTTTTTTTTTTTTTTTTTTTTGCTTTCTTTTTGTTGTTGTTGTTTTGAATTTACATATGAACATTCTGTTTTTCATCTCTGCGACTCACTCACTGTGACACTTTCTTTTTTAAAGTTCCAGAAAAAAATCACAAAGAGAGAGAGAGAGAGAGAGAGAGAGACAAGCAAGCAGGCAGACAGACATGGAGACAGACACAGAGACAAGAGAGAGTTTATTAATTCCAGCTTCTTTTTGTTCCAGTCCTTTGAGCTACTGAGTTTACAACGACTTTATAGATTTTGACATGAATATTTAAGCTCTGGAAATGGGTGTCTTAAAGACCTGCACTTTCCTTTTAAAGGACTGAAAACATTTTGAGGATGACCCAGAGACCTTTAGTCTCATACTCTATTAAGCAGTCAAACGTAAATTTAGTCACACGTTGCTGAAGTGCAGTTTTCTGCTCATCCTCTTCCCTTCTCTGGCTTCAGTGTCCTCTAAGATGCTTTGATAGCAGACTATGCAACTTGATTAAATACATGCATGCAGTGATTATAAAAAAGAACCACTACGGTCTTAGCAGGATGAGCTGTACAGGAAAGGATAGAAAATATCTTTTGCTTTCTATATTTTTTCTTGCATTTTTAAAAATGCAGTATTATGAGTATACACATTTTACAACATTACAAATAACATTTAAAAAAATATAATATATACCCCAAATATATTTAACTCAGACAGGAGAGACCAGCTCCACCCATAACCTGGGGAATAAAATCCCTTAGCTGTTTTACGTTCCTCTCTTCACAAGAAACCCTAACAGCTCCCAGAAGGCTTCCTAGTTCATAAAGTGTGGTTACAACCACTGCCTCTTTTGACCCCCTTCACATTTCAGTGACATTGGCAGCCTAATGGTTTTATTTTATTTTCATTTTGCAGATGAGAAACTGACTCCAGTAAAATGATTTTATTAATTGCCTTTGCGTTTGGAGGGGAAAATTGCAATGTCATAGACAGGACGCTGAAGCACTGGCGGGACATAGTGAGGCCAGAATTAGGCCACAGAGCAAGCAGTGTGCCCTTGGTGTGCAACTCACGTCCCCCAGGTTGTTGCCATGGTTGTGTGGTGTGGATGGCACTGTCTTCAGGTGAAGAACTAAGTGTCTCAGGGCAGAACAGCCATCAGTTAAAGCCAGAAGAAAAGGTACTCACATCACATCCTTCGACAGCCCAGGACTCAGCAGACAAATCTCACAGTTGGGACAGTACACAGCATGCCGTAGCCACAATCCACTTTCTTCCTGCCTGCTGTAATGTGAGTTGTAGCACTGCCACTTTTATTTGGGCCTTTCTCTAGGAACTGCAGGCTCCAAGGTTCACTGCAGCACATGCAGAGACAGGCAGGGAGGGTTGGGAAGTCTGGTATGTGAGATTCCCTAGAAGGTCTGCTACTTCTGTTTGTCCCCACTGCCATCTTCCCTGGACAGTGTTCAGGAGCTGAAACCTGCCATAGTGAAACTGGAAAGGTTAAAGATCTGTATTTCAGCCATGGGCTTTGTGCAACGTGGCGGCTAAGCTGCGGGTTGCACTGCTCCCTGACCTTTCCGGCATGAAACATTCTTCACAGCTGTCATTGCGTCAGTGCATGAGTGCGGAAATATCATTAGGGGAGACATATTGGCTGGGGATCCATGCCAGGCCTAGGGGAGAAGGGCTGAGCTGAGGAAACACGACCAGCAATTCAATAAATGGGTCTGCGGACAGACATGTCTGCTGCTAAGGAGACCGCTGGGGAGGCCAGGTGAAGGGAGCTTTGTCTTCCCTCTGACCCTCACTGGACTGCATTTCAACAATGTGCGTCCTCAAGAGTGTGCAAAGCTCTCAAAGGCAAAGACTCTCATATTCCACTATGTCTCGTTGCAATGCCTTGCACAAAGCAGAAGTCTGACAAAATGTTGCTGAAATAAAATGACACTAGCCTTTTCAGAGAGAAAAGGCTTCAGGATCAACTCACGTGTGTTAGTTAATGGCTTGACTTACATCATGACAAAGAGGCTAACTGCAAGACCTACCACCAGCAAGCTAGAGACCTAGAAGAGGCACATGGTCCAGCTCCAGGTCAAGTCGCTGATGGTGCAAGCCCAGTCTACAGCAGAATATGAAGGAGGCAGTCATGTAATTCAGTGGAGCAAAAATTAGGTAGATTAATTTTTAGCCCAAAATTTAATTTTATTACGCTCCAAGTGATTGAATAGGATCCCTCACAGTAGAAAGGACATCCTGCTTTTCTGTCTTTCAATTCTAATATGAATGTCAGAATGACAATGCTTCCCATCATGCACCTGGGCATCTCATGACTCAGTCAAGTTGACGCCTAAAATGATCAATGAGGAGATGCCTCAAAGAGAGGGAAAGTGAGACAGTAGAGGAAGAAAGGTCAGCGGCACTTGGGCTGTTGAGCTGGTTCTGGGGTCGGCAGCTGGAGCCCACTCCAACGTGGAACCCCTGAGAAAGCTTGTAGACTCTGACTCATTTTAATTTTCTTTCTGCTGCAGGTACAGTTGGAACTTTTTTTTCTTCCTACTGCCCACTTTAGGAGAGAATGATGTCTCCGCACTGTCCCAGGCCGCAGTGGTTCCTTGATTTTACAGGAAACTCTAGACCAAGAAAAGCAGAAGGGGCACAGCATACTCATCATGGTGTCCTTCAGCGCTCTGCTTCCATCAGCGAATCCCTTGCTCTCCCCCATCTCATTTTCATGCACGCTGTCTGTGTGCTGAGCCTAGGGACTGTCTCTGGTGAAATAGTGCTTGCAAAGCCCATTGTCACTCAGTGGGTTAAAAAGGATCTCTTTCCCTAACTCGGAGAGAAGATCTGCGCCAGAGCAGAACTGAGTGCCTCCCCAAGGAGGGCCCTAATTCTGAAGGACTGGACCTGGGGCTTCAGGCGTCAGCTCTCCTGTCTCCGTAGCAGGGCTCTTCCTTTCTCCTCTCCTCACCTTTTCTAGAAACGAGAGAAACAAATGACTAGAGGACACACAGAATTTGAGTATTTCCAGGTTAAATCTGGAGGAAGTCATAAGATTCATGAAGTCGTAAGAGAGAGGTAGGTGAGCAATTAGTCTAAAAGTCTAGATGGCCGAATCCTAGTGAGATGCACTCACCAGTTATGCAATGCTCATTCCCCGGCTGTGTATGAACAGCTCATGGGTTGTTAGGATCTTTAGGGTCTCACTAAATAGATGAGTCTTCTAGTGATTGTCCCGTTTTCAGTCTCCCAAGCACTGGGATCACAGCACACACCACGACAGCCAGTCTCAATTGCCATCTCACTGCGTTCTGTTGCCAGGGCTACACAGCACACCGGGGATCGAACCCAGGCTGCTGCATCTGCCTAAACAGATGCTTTAGTCCACTGAGCTTTCAGGCCGGCTCCAGCCCATGAATTATGATGATATTAATTGTAATTTTTCAACTTCATTGTGCACAAGCAGTATCCATTAAATGGAAGCCGTACCACATGACTGAATTTTGCTCTTTTCCCTAGCTGGTGATGTGTGCTATACTCATCTCTCATGGTACTAGACAGTAGCAAGGAGTTAGAGATCCCAGGAAGTTATGAAACTATGAGAAGAAATAGCGGTTACTGTACAGGGAAACCAATTGATAAACTAAGATTCTCAATAGGTTAGGCATTTGACTTACAACATCAGTGTACAATGGGGTTATGAAGACATAATACCATAATAAATTAATGTATTGGGGGGGAAAGGCAAAGGAGAGAGGGAGAAAGTGGGTAAGAGATAGATAGATAGATAGATAGATAGATAGATAGATAGATAGATAGATAGATAGATGGAGGAAGGGAGTGAGAGAGAAAGAGAGACCGAGACAAAGAAAGATACAGATACAGATAGAGAGATTATCACATGGGCAAGAAAACTATTCATTATAGTAGCACTACTCTTGAAGGAATGTTGGTTTCGAAGTCAGGAAGAGCCAGTGTCATGTTGGTTTAATGAGTGATGTTTGGCAATAATCTTTCTTGGATGTTCTTCACTTATATATTTATTGTATTTTATATTTTTCTCAGCATCAGTGGGAAATGAGTACTAATAAATGTACATTGCAATCCCTTTCTTTGGGCATAGAAAAAATAGCTGTTATTTTTGCTACTGTTATTTCTGTTAGTAGGTCTAATAATTTTCTTTCCTTGTCTAATTTTTGGAAAAGTTTGCTCATTGAACAGCTAAGCCAATTTCTATCTCTTTATATTCTGAGAATGAAATTTCTCACTGCATTATCTTTTATAAGTACTGAGGGGGTGGCAGTAATAGTCTTTATTTTGTGAAATGCCCAGCTATGCACACTTCAAATTTGAAAACTACTAAAGCAATACTTTTTTTTTTTTTTTTTTTTTTTGCACAAACTTAAAAATACAGATTGGTCTGGGTGATAGATAATGATCCCATCATTCTCTTTATTTTGGCATTAATATTTCTTCTAAATACATGGATATCAAATCATGACCAATTAGTATAATAGACCCAGTGGTTTTACACATGCTGCCAACTTGAAATAAAACCAGCAGCCCATCTGCATGGGGAAGTCACCTGGAAGTTCCTTAGAATTGCAGGAATATTTCTTATTACCTGAAGCTCCATTGAGAGATGCAAGGGTTACTGGTTGAAAAGTTAGGGAAGAAACGAATTCAGAGCTATAGTGCATGTGACCTAGTCCCTTTTATGCTCCTGGTGTGAGACCTTAACTTATGTTACAAGCTGTAAGCAAAGCCACATTTCCCACCAGCCCCACCTTCGGGCCTGCTGAGCCAGCCAAAGGAGTCCAGCTGTGGTGGCGCATACCTGCAACGCTACTGGGGGGAAGGCTGAAAACAAGAGGATCGCTCTGACTTCGAGCTACACCGTGAAACCCTGAAACAAATACATTTTTAAAAATGCAAACAAATTCGCTGGATTAAAAAACATGGCTATTTGCTGAGAAGTCTTCTGAGTTTTTCCCAAAGGCTATGGCTCCCTAATGGAACATCAAGGCACTTGGAGAATTACCATCTCATCTCAGGCTATTGTGAAAAGCAAATTCTTGTTTATTGTTACATTCTCTGTGAGTCATCAGTAATTCTCTACTTTGAATTTATTTTATTGTAAAATTAAAATGATGTGCTTTTCATCCATTCTGAATCTACCTCCAGGGAAGATGAGCCAGCTCCTAGATAGGATAATATGGATAATTTTCAAAGGAGACGGTGTGCAAGGGTAGCAAGGCTGGGGGCAGAGATCTGCATCTTGTACTTCGAAACAGCCTCTTTAAGAGCTGCCAAGTCTCTGAAATATGTGAACTTTTCCAGCTACAAATGAAGTAGGAGTACTAAGTACAGGCCTTCACATTGAATTATTTGTGAATCTTATTGTCATGTATATCGCAGACTGGCTGAAGGATCTTACGGGAATGTCAACTCCCTAGACTTCTGTGAATGGTGGATTATTAGAGAGGAGATGAAGATCTGTTCTAAGCATTATATGTCATTGTCATAAAAAGGGTTCATCATTTTTTAATAGACTGGGGAACGTCCTCAGAATTTTCAAGTATTTTCCCCTTGTGTAGTGTTTCTGATAGCTTTTCCCTCATATACTCATTATGTGTCCATGTTTTGGGAATTACAGAAGAAAAATGAGCCATATTTTGATAATTGGGGAACAAATCATTAACTGAAGAATCTCACAGACTTGGATGGGGACACTATTGGATGGGGACACTACTAGATGACAAAGTAATATCACATGATGGAGTGCGTGCTATAATAACTATGTCTAAACCTGTCATTCCATTAAAAGGGGCACAAAAATAATATGAAGGGATTAAATGAAGATTAAATGAGACACTTTATCCAAAGCATTTAACACAGGTCCTCATATCAGCATTCAGTATACATTGGCTTTTATTAGTGCACATAATTTTGATCTATATATATTTTTTGTATTTTTAGAGAAGAGTCTACAGGGTGTTCAAAATCTGACTACTAGATTGACTCATACTGAACTGCCTGTTTATAGCCTCCCAAGAGCTGGGATTGCAGGCACGTGCCACCACACCTGGTCTCAGTTGCCATCTCAGCATGGCCCCGGGCAGGGCCAGCATGCCAGGCCTGGGGACTGAACTTCCAGCCTCTGCACCTGCTTGCAGACACTTTAGTCTACTGAGCTATTTGGCTGGGCCTATTGAGTTACATGTTTGGTTTAGACTTAAAGCACCCTCACCGAAATTTCACTGTTTAGAGGTGAGGCTTTCAGAAGATGATTAGACCATGAGTGTGCATCGTTCATCAGTGGGTCCATCAGCTGATGAGTTTGTAGATGGAATTGGCTTCAGAAGCTGAGCCTCACTCTGCTTCCTGTCTCCCATGGGTGGAGCAGACTTCTGTCTGCCATGCTCGTTCTACTTTAGAACCATCTGACCATAGACTAAACCTTTGGAAGCCTTGAGTTAAAATATACTCCTTCTGAACTGGGGTGGTTAGATATTTGTCTTAGAGTTTTGAAAGTGAGTAATCCTCCAGTTACTCAGGGAAACTACACATCGATGGTTATGCAAAAAAAAAAAAAAAAAAAAAAAAAAGAATAAATTATCCATGATGTGATCATCAATAAAGCATAGATGAACATAAATAATAAAGTTATAATCAATATAAAGATGGAAAGATGTTTTGCAAACTATACTTAGGCAAGTACTGCAATTTCACAGAAGAAAACTTAAAAGTTCTGGGTGCTATGGCAATGCTTAATAGTCCTTTCCACCTGCAGCTTTCTACATGTCAGTCTAGATTCCACAAAGTAAGTATAATAAACTTCCCACATATGGCTAGATCACTCTTTGATTTAAATCTGTGAGAGTACTTCTTTGCCCCTGGGATAAGGTAAAAATTCTATTGCAAATCTAACTTTGTATGATATCCTCTTGTGACTCTTCCCATCTTATTCCATAATCTATTTATATGCATATTTTTCATAACTTGGAGGAAAAGACATTTCCTTGTGCTTATGGGCTTAGCCCTTGGTTGTGCTTCTATGGAGAAGAGCATGCCTGTCGTTCACTACCCTGAGTAAGACCTTCTTTTTCTTGTGCAGCTCCAAGTACCCTTCATGTAAAACAGTTCGATCCTGCTCTTTGAAAACTTTCCCTGCATCTCAATAGTCAATAGGCATTTTTGTTATTAAAAACATTGCTCATTGTCCAAGTTTAATTTGTTTCTAAGTTGCTCTGCATAGAACTTTTAGGATATATTTCACCTGCATTTTATTATTGTTATTATTATTGTTGTTTTTGCTTTGGGGAAAGAATCATGTTTTCCTAGCTGATGGAAGAAGACAATGTTAGCACTAAGAATGAGAGAAAGCTATCACTTTCTGACACACATTCCATGGTTATTGATACTGCCGTATATCAATAAAAGCTCCATTTCTTTCTTTTATTGTAACCAAGCTCATTATAATGAAAACAAATAATAAAATATATTAAAACATGATGCAGTAAATCAATGCTTACTACAATAAAACCCATAAACACATACAATTAGAGGTTCTGTGAATTGAAAATGCTTTTGATTGCCTACGTGCTTGGTGCAATTTGATGGCAAGAGGTGGAAGACGGAGGCCGTGGGCACTGTGGCTGGTGTGTAACAGCAGAGGACAAGGAGGGGACTGGGAGACATTGACGTAAACCGTTAAGGTCTCAGACGGTTTTGTATCCTATCTGAGGAGCTACCCAGCAGTCTTTTTATCTTGAAATTTGTGATTCAAACAGTAGATGCCTATAAATCAATATCCAAGATAATTTTAGAAAAAAACTAAATGTGAGCCGCTACTTTCATACTTTTTCTTACAGTTATACAATTAATGATAACATGGTGTTGGACTTATAATTGCATTTTTAACATGGTGGCCACACCTATTTCAAGGCAATGCTTGATGATCATGGTGACTTTATTCACAGGCTCTGTAATTGATTTTTAAAATTTTTATTTTATTTGTCTTAATGAGAAAGGAATAGCAACGACAGTTCCACAACAGGTTAGTAGAACAGTTACAATAATTACTACACTGCATATTGTTTTCTTCGTAGTAGTTATTCAGGGTGCAAGATGCAGACATTCTATCTTGTCTCAGCACTATTAGTACAAATCTTTCCTCTCATTGAAATAAGAGAATGTAGCTGTATATCTATCCTAACTGTTGTTTTCACTACAAAGTGGTCCTTCATTGATATGACCCTTTTTAGTTTCATTTTTTCAGAAATGGGTGTTCCACTGCCATTCAAATATTGTAGGTACGTGAATTCAGCAAAATAACCCAATATATGTAGTCCAGTAGTCCATAATAGTAGTGGGTTATCACCAGAGCTGGCAATGTCTGAAATTGTTGACTCGAGCCTTGTTATAGAAAGTTACATTTTTATATAGATCTTGCTTTGTCTTGGTCTTAACAATCCAGCAGAAAAGTCTAACCACGCCGTATAAAAAGTAAATCCATTGTGAGCACTTTTAAAGCATTGCTACTATGTGATTTTGCTATAATTCTTCCGCATCCAGCTTTTTAGGAAATATTTTCCCTTAGTTATATGAAAGAAGTTAGCAATGTGCTCAGGACATATTTTAAGAGCATAAACATTAATTGAAATCTTTTGAGGAGAACCCATGAAATATTACTGTAGCACAATTGACATTCTACTGCCAGGATCTTCAGAGGACCTTGGTATTTGCACCATCATGCATGAAAATTATACTTGTTTCAAGCTTGGTCAGATTCACTTAAAAAAACTGTAAGTTGTCAGAGCAAGCATTTGGCTATGAGAATATGATAATTTAGTCAGAGATATGTCCGTTTGTTTACCATTATCCCATTAGAGCCTGGAATAGTCTTCCTGAAGCCTACTCTTCGTTTCTGTTGTGCTTCATGTGAGGTTGTGTCTTCTGCTGACAGCTCAGAACCACTCCTGGCTTTCCTCTGTACTCTGCTTTTATCATCATGGCTAGAAAATGAGAAACTACAAGTACTGGCCTTTCTTATAAGCATGGTTCTGGTTTTGGTATTGCTAACAGGAGGGGAAGAATGTGTTATTAGAAGATTATTAGGAGCACAAAGAGATATGTCTGCACTCAGATCTCTGTGGTACCAGTGAAAGCTTTGTGGTAGTAGCAGCAGAATAGCACTCCAGAGCTGAAGAAAGCTCTGGCCATGACATATGACGCAGATTAAAATTTGCTCTTCTTGCTATGTGTGCCTGCAGAGCTGTGTCCCTACCAGCTTCTGGCTGGCCTACTCCATTTCTCAACACTGGGGTGGTTCAAAGGGCTGGTCACACAGGTGGAGGGAGAGATAGGGTCAAATGTATCAAAATCATGCAGGGCCTCAGAAAAAGCTAGGCAATATAATAGTATAAAATGTACAAAATTGTTCATTCTTTAGGCTGTCGCACTGAAGTTTTGTAAGACTTCACCAAGAATATGACAATGGGAAAGAGGTAACGCCATCCTGCTTTCTGACCACTGTTCGCTGCCCCCATTCCAGTGCAGAGCCCTGGCTTGCAGAGAGGATTAATAGCATCCCTCCTAGAGATCAGTAATGTTTAGCATGCACAGTTATCCCCAATGGAAAAGGAAAGGCCTGAAGGCATGTGTGGAAAGGCTTAAATTCTTAGCTCTTCTATTTAAGTGGCCTCATTTATACTTTGCAGAGCTTGTGAGCCGAGATAATGCAAGCAACTTCCCTGCGAAATATTTAAACTTTAATTACTTCAACAAAAGAATATCCCTCTTTTCAATTCAACCACAGAATAATTTTAGAAATGCTAAGTCTTACTAAATAACATCTTACATTATAGTTAACAGCATCAGGCTGCTATCCGAAATTCAATTAAAAAAAAAATCAAAAACAGAAACCGGTGCCTATGGAGGTGGATGGAAGTTAAAAGAGTGAAGAAAGTTTATGGCTGAAAGGAAAAGCTAGTAGGCAAAATAAAAATGAGTATACGAGCGATTTGAGTTATGCAAACATTTACGGATGGGTGAGCGCACATATGCAATAAGTGGTTCGAGCCAGGCTAACAGTGAACTTAAACCTGTCAGAGGGAGCATGCATCCATGCAGTCTATCAATAAACGTGTGTCTATCTCCTAAGGCCTACCTGGGGCTGTGACAGTGACAGACTACTACCCGCAGGGTATCCAACGTGATGGCTCCAAATATTTCTGAATACAATTTGTTTTCTGTGCATTGATACTGGAATAAACACTAAGCCTTTGCTCTGGCCCCTGAAGTCTTCTAGATCCCATCTGTTTAATTTCTCAGCTCCGTTTCCCTGTCTCCCTTCCTTTACCGGGTTTCAGCTTTCTATCTTGATGCTAGCTCCTAAGAAAACTCAGCCAGAGGCAAGGTTCTAAGTGGTCCTGCTGTGACGATGCTGTCTCTGGGAAGCAAGAGCAGGCCAAGCACAGCTACGAAGCAGCAGGCAAAGGGCAGCAGCTCACGGCAAGCCTGCTGCCCCACCCCTCCAAATGCCACTTCTTCAGGCTTTGGGAAGCCTCCATAGAGTCTGTCACTAAGGACAAACAATCCATCTCCTGGCTCCTGTTTGCCCCCTGTCTATAGTAGCTCAGCAGTTGCCCTTCAGGGTGCTCCTTCCCGTTTGCTGCTAGATTATGCAAGTTAGGTCTTCTGAAGAGCCAGTATAGACATCTGAGGCTACAGGGCCCTCACTAGTTTAGTGCTGAGATCATCAGAGCTCGGTTTTGGCTGACTTGAAAGGAATTTTTTTGCCTGGGAGGCCCAACATTTAGAGATATGAAGAAAGTGGGCAGGTTCTGGTATAGGCTCATAGAGCAGGGCCTTGTGAGCAGGGCCACAGGAGCTCTCACGGGTTCTGAGGTGCAAGGTGGATGACTAAGGCCTGCAGACAAGCAAGAATGAGCTGGTTTGGCCAGGACACCACCAGGCTCCCTGCCTGTGTTCTTGCCACAGGGCTACCTTACTCTCAGCTGAAATTTTCTATACCATATCTATCCCTGGGATGTGAGATCTTCTTATCTTCAGGTCTTTGCTCCAATGTTACTTTCATAGGGAAGTACTATAGTTTATTCCTCTCCCACAACCTCAATAATCTCATTCCAATTTTGTTTATTCATGAGACATATTCATTACCTGTAGATCTAAAAGGTAACCCCTGAATACTTACGATTTTAGGCATAAACTTTTCAGAAGATGATCAGATTATGAAGATGCTAATTTCATCAGTGTTTCAACTCATAAATTAAATGATAATTTGTTGGCATTATTGGGAGGTACAAGGATCTTAGGTATCAGGTCTTTTTGAAAGGAGTAAGCTACAGAGGCAGGACCTTGGGTACTATACCTCATCCTGGTCCTTTTGTCTCTGAACTTTTCCTTTCCTCCTTTCCTGTTCATACCAAATGAGGAAACTTCATCCGCCATCACCTGTTGCCATGTTTTATTTTGTCTCTCTAAAGGCCTAAATTCAATGCAGTCAGGAGCACAAATGGCTCAAACCAGTTGTTTCTCCAAGGTATTAGATTATAGCAATGAAAAACTAAGTGAAACTGTATGTAAAGTATTTTATATTTATTAAGTGATCCACATGCGTAGTGTCTACCCTCTTTTTCCATAAATTAGAAGCTCTGGAGGTCTGAGCATTTGTCCATCATTATGTTCCTATTCTCTACAATAAAATAGGATGGAATAAGCATTCAATATTTATTCAAATATTCAAATGAGGAGAACAGAGTAGAGAGCGACTAAGAAAGACACAGTCTCCACCAAAATAATAATAATAATAATAATAATAATAATAGGTGTTGTGGAGGCATTCAGGTAACCACACAATACCAGAACCATGTGGCAAATGCTTCCCTGAAAGTAAGCTGTGGGCCGCAATGATCACACAAAGGAATCATGTGGGACTCAGTGGTGCTTGCCTGACACCTGAGCCAAAGTTCAGAGACCCAGCAAGAGTCACCCAACAAGATCAGACAAAAACTGCATTCTTGTATGCAACCACAAGGTAGAGACTGGGAACCCAAATTCTGTCTGAGCATGAACAGCGTATATCCTACCCTAGTTGAATTGCCTCAGCTTACATCCACAATCACTAATCATCACAGCCATTACAGGTTTGGAGTAAGGGCACCATGAGAAGATCCGCAGGCAGGGGTCAGTATAGTAACTGACCCACCGGAAGTGTGGAACACACTGTCTTACTGGGATTTATAGATTACCTCATAAGCACCAGATGCTGAAATACCTTAGACATGTGGTGACAAGCAAAACGGACCAAGTCCCTCTCTCACAGCGCTGTCATAAGCAGGTAATAAATAAGTAAGTAGACATCCGAGGAGTTAAGATAGGCATTTGTGTGAAGCAAAGAATGAGGAAAGCAGGATCCTCTAGGGAAGAGTTGAGCAAGACTCAACAAAGGAATGACATTTAAGCTCAGAGCTGAAGGATGAGCGCAGCCCAGCAGTGAGAGCAAAAGCTGTGAGTTCTGAAAGTGGAAAGACAGATCTGCGTCTGAGGCTCTGAAAAGTGGTCGATGCCCGGAGCTGCAGAGATAAGATGCGGAAGACTGAGACCAGACAAGATAGGTCAGACGGATCATTGTCCTTGGAGGCTGAAGTAACAGCTTTGGATGTAATCAAAGCACCGTGGAAGTTCATCACCCAGCTCCAAGCAAGAAAATCACGAGATCCAGTCTGATTTTTAAGAGATCATCCTGGCTCCTGTGTGAACAGTGGGTGGGAAATAACGTTGGAAGATGGCCTATGAGTCAGCAGTGTTTAGTACATCCTAAGACCAGAGGTTGTCACCAACAAACGTTTGTCACTGAGCTGGTGGCCTCAGAACCTCTGGAACTTTGCAACTCCTGTCTGCTGAGTGCATTCTACAGTGTGTGAGAAGCAGGTGATGGATGCCTGTGCCCCTGAGCCCATGCAGAGGTCCGTGTCATGGTGCTAAGTGAGCCTGCCATGGGTCATCCACAGACACGGACTCTTACAGCCTCACTGACGAGTCTCAGCACTCAGTAGTCCTCGTGGTTGACAGCTTGGGGGAACTGGTGATTCATCTGTGTAATTATGAGGAGACATTTGTAAGATTTTAGGGCAACACTCTGTGCCATCTTCTCTCATAAAACTTCATCTGAGTCCAGCGACAGAGGGGACTTACTTAAAAGTCATAAGCTCTTCATCAAATTGTAGTAACTCCCCAGAGAGAAGCTAGCAGTACTCTACTGTTAAGGCTCTCCAACACCACTTGGAATATGCTAAAAATATGTTATCTCCCCTGCCTTATATATAGCATATATTGCATACTTATACTAATTTCTGAAATTTTTCTTCCCAAGATTACATAAAAATATCAGCATCATCAGCACCAACAAATACATCAACATATAAGAAGCCAGTCTCATTACTATGAAACAAGCTTTCAACCTATGCCCTGAACAACACTGTGCAGCTGCCTATTGATCTGCTCATCCTCACAAGGGCATTACCAAGTAGACTGTGGTACTTCCCATTCTATAAGCAAGGAGATTATGGCATGGTGAGGCTATGTAGGGTCTGCTGTGACGCCCAGCTGGAATTTGGGGCTGGCATTCAGGTGTGCATCTATGATATGCAAAGCATCTATGATTCCAAAGCAGCTGTGGTCAGTGTAAGGCAGTTGATTGGAAAGCACCCTATTCTGAATATAAGAGACAACATCTAAATTATACGTGAAGGAGAGGGGCAGAGGAGGAACCTTTATTTTATTGTCTTCCACGGAAGGTACTTGTCTGACCTTTATTTTCCATCACTATATTAGAAAATGGTTGGATGAGAATATCTCCAGGGCTGCACTGGAATTTTCCTTTTATATCTTACCACCTCTAAAAGATTCTATTCTCCACTGGACTTCAGGAAAGTTGCGTTTAGAATGCTAACTTCATCAGTTTATCAAAAGCCAACACACTACCCAGTATTTTTTTTTTTTTCTGAATGAAATACCAGAGTGGTGAGAGTGTGCTTCCCTGAAGATGAATGTGAAGCAGAAGCTGGTGTGTGTGTGTGTGTGTGTGTGTGTGTGTGTGTGTGTGTGTGTGCAGAATTTTCAATGTAGCCCAGCAGAGAAAATAAAAAAAAAAAAATATTGTTCCCTGAAACTTTGGATGTACAACATTTCAGATAGTATTCAATTGCTTTGCTGCTATTAAATATGAAATATAAACCTTTCAAATTGTTTTATTTGAGATAGTCTCTCCGAAGTTGCCCCCAGGGTTGACCACCAAGCACCAGGCTCATCGTGTCTGATGCATCACTGTGAAGCGGGGACTTCAAAGTGTTCCTCCTCTGTCTGTCTTTGCTCATCAATGATACTGGATAATGCTGGGAATTATCAGTTATGGCTTTTCAGGTTGCCCTGCCATGGAGCCCTGTGTATTCGTCTCCTAAAACATTGTTTTTCTCTATTTGAACTCCAGCTTTCTTTCTGGTTCTTTATGTTCTTCACTCTCCTGCACCTTTCTTCTACCTAAGAGAACTTCTCCCTTCTTTTCCCAGCTATGACTACTACATGAGCCTTAAATGTGAGGTTTCCCTCCTAAAAACTTCATCAGAAGAGAGAGTCTCTTCACGTTCTCCTGGTATGATTTATGTTTAGTTGTCCCCCCAAAGCCTCATGCAATCATGGGGCAGGGATTTCTAGAGTTTGAGACTTGACTCCTGATCCACTGGGATTATATGTTTTAGTACTGATGGTATTATGGATCTGAGTCCTGGGATTATGGGGTGGCATAAGGCAGATATCCTAAGGTACAGAACCTGAATGTAATATAAAGAGAGACAGAGAGACAGACTCTCGTTGTTGCTCTCTGCTGCCCTGAATGGTCAGTTGCCTCTGTCACTGTTTTGTTGCTGTTCCACCACAATGAACTACTGTCCTCTGCATTGTGCCTCTCTGCCTTGGAGCCAGCTGAGTATGGACTGAAACCTCTGGTAACTGTGAGCTAGATAAACCTTTCCTTCCTTCATTTTGGGTGTTGGGTATTTGTCCCAGCAATGAGAGAAGAGTAACTAAGACATCTCCCACACGTCCTCTCCCCCTTTTCTCTGCCCATTCATTGAAGAGGCAGATGTCAGGAGAGGCCTTACACTAGGTGAAGTGGATTCAGAGACTGTGATACTGAGGGAAAGCAGACTGCACTACTATGAAGCATCAGCTGGTATTTAAAAGCAGTAATGAGCATGCACACACACTGACTTGTTAATGACATTTGAAGAATGCAGTTGGCAAGCACTCCTTCCATTGCTAATTTCAAGCTATCAGTCTGGCTTCACCAAGTAGGAGACTGGATAAGGAGGTATATAACTGCTTCTTTATAGAGCAAGCAGGCAGGCAGGGTATTGAGTACTATTGCTGATGGGCATCAGATAGATAGATAGATAGATAGATAGATAGATAGATAGATAGAACGATAGATAGAATACATCTTTTAACTTAGTTCCCCACACTGGCCTCTCCGTTCTGCAGCTGCCATCCTCCCTTAAGACAGGCTGTTAACTTCAGCTTGGTTTCCTCCTTTCCAGTAACAACGATTCAGCTCATGACCTTTGTAATTCTCAAAATGATTTCATAACACTTAAATCTCATGAATTTCCTCCTTCAAGTTTCCTTTGCAGAACCCCACCGAGCCTCAAGGTAAAGCCCAGATCCTGTAGCTCCAATTTGCCAGATTTCTGTCTCCAATGACCACAGGCACGCGCCACGAAGTTCCCAGATGTGTTTCACGCTTTTCTCAGCAAGTCTCAGACACAAAACCAGGATCGGATCAGAGGGGAAGAAAACAAAGTCAGCGTGGAGAAAGGGGAGAAAAGAAAAAAAGCAAGGCTTTAGAAGTGGCGTAGAGAGGTGCAAATTTTCTTGTGCATTTGATCAAGAGAAGAAAGAAGAGGAGACAGGTACTACAAGGTTTGTAAATCTGTGAGCATTTATGAGAATATCTGAATATGGTTCTACCGTGAGAATGAGCAAGAGAGAGACAGGGAGAAGAACTGCTTAACAACAGTGTGGAATCATTCCAGTTGAACTGTCGAGTAAAGGAAAGCACACTACTGATTAATTCTGTCTAGCAGAGGAAGCAAGCTTTAGTTACCCATGTTAGTCTATTGACACTGGAACGCCATTGAACCAAGTGGCTTGGCTGCTGCTTGGGTCTGCTTGCTGCAAGAGCTTGCAAGGAGAACGCAAGAGCTGAGTCGATGGTGTGGAGCAAAGTTCTGTGGAGCGACCACAGTGTGACACTTGCCAGGGTCTGCACAAGGCCTGTGTGCTTTCAGGATCAAGAGGAGTGAAGTCACTGAGACAGGAGTGAATTATGGCTTCTCATAATCCCAGGGAGTAAATGGAAACCCAAATCACAAGTAATACTAGCAGATGTCTTCCCATCATCACGTGGAAGATCCCAGCGGCGGTTGTGGTTGCTGTGGAGCCAGGATGCACACTGCGCATGCGCACTGCCGGGGTCCATTACCTAATGGGTTGAGGCAGAAAGGGTGTCCCAGCAGCACAGGGAAGGGGAAGAGGGACTCTAGCTGCAAGTGTCTTCATGAAGGAAAGAGGATCTTCTAGAAAAGAGGGAGCACCATATCATAAGGAGGTGGAAGAGTTATGCAGAGGAAATAGAGATATTTTGCACGTAAGCAAGGACTGTATCACCTTTAGAAAACAACTGGACGATCTCCAAAGAAGCTGGAAAGAGACCCGTCGTGTGCGCTTGCCTGGTCTTCCCTGCTTCGCCTTCTTCCTTCCACCCCTTCCGCGCCTCTTTGCGCCCTTCCCTGTTCACTCCCTGGCTTTCCTTTCCTTTCATGATAGCATAACCATGGCTTTGCAGTCTTAGCAAGCCTCACTGTTTACCAGCCTACATCTGTTGAAGCTTTGTCAGTGTTGGCTTCAAGGAAAGCCGCGAACCAACATGAGGGGCAGGGAAACTCAGTGTTGTGCTCTTGAAAGGCTTTCAAAAGTCACCATTATTAAAGGAGAGGCTTTTAATTGCAAAAGCCACTCTTCCAAAAGAATAGAATTGTCTAAAATTCAAATGTTGACTGGAAATGGAAAGGTAGATAGTTTTGACGCAGGGCAGGGTGGAGGTAGAAAAAAAAAAGATTAAAAATTCAAGATGTGTTATAAGCATGTATCAGTTCCCTAAAGTGAATATCATCATTACACACTGCGAACATACACACAATTCTATGAAATTTTATTTTAAGCTTAAAAGGCCACAGTTTGACTCACTGAGATGAAAAGTTCTCACCATGAGCCATAGACCATGAAGAATGGCAGGTAAGACCTAAGGCAAGTTCTCTTCCATAGGAGGAGAAAGGCAGTCTTGGGTCTGGGTAGGAATATTTGGAGGATCATAAGCCCCATAATCTGGGTGAGGAAGCTACTTGAATCCTTGAAAGAGACCCAGCACTGCTGGGGTCTGCACATTGAGGGTAGGATTTGGAAATTCCTATTTTGAAATAAAGCCTGAAAAGAATAGGATTCTGCCCACGATTTTTTCCTCTTTTTCTAGTGTGGATAAGACGTCCTGTCCCCGTGTGGAGCAGCCTCATGGCCCTTGGAATGGGGTCTGGATAGAGAGAGGGCTGTGATTCCCCATGGTTTGTCAAAAATATTTTTAGAGTTAAGGTTTCCTATTAACCCCACTGAGTCCCTTTGGGGGTGAGTGACAGCGGCCTCACGGTGACAAAGTCACAGCTGGCAGGACCATATTTCTTTTTCAAAGACACTTCAGTTTCCTGACACTTTCCAGCTTGCCCCAGTGAACCTCGTAAGTGGCCTCCTCTCATGGTCAAGGCAGCAAGGTGGCTTTGTTTGCTCCCTTCCGTAATCACGACACCCCCAGACTCGGCTCCTGCTTCCTGCTTCCAGCACGTAGGGCCCTTGTGCTTGCATTAGTCCCACTCAGAAGCTGCACAATGACCTGTACAATCAGTGACACCTTGCTGACACCCGGGACTCCATCTGCACCTTAAGCTCCTTTTGCCGTGTAAAGTACCAGAGCCTTTCAGGGGCAGGAAGGACCAGTTCCGAGGGTCCTTTGCTCTGGTATCCGTGCAGAGCCTACAGCTAGGGTCGATGACTTACATCACCAGCAGAACCTGCTCGTGTGAGAAATAGGATTCAGTTAGAAATCTACATATGTAATACAATTGGAGCATTCCCATAATACTCTGGGAGAAGGAAAAGGCAGAGGAAAACAGGGGGGAAAAGTCATGAATAGACTAAATTAACCTGATGAGAGTCTATGATTTAAAATAGAACGGACAGATAACCTTAACGGTAGCAAGATTCAAGAACATTTTTTGCTAACTTCAGTGGACCTGCAGGAAAGGTTTATTATCAAAGTCATTTGAGTTCTAGGAAATACAGAGGACTTCATGCACCTATATGATAATGGCAGCGTAGAGATTCCACTGGTACTACATTTCTTGCCCTTGACTTTTGTCTGTTTCTCTTTTCTTTTCGTTTCGTTTCTTTCTTTCTTTCTTCTTCTTCTTTTTTTTTTTTTTGTATTGTGGATGGACCCCAGGGTCTTCACGCTGAACCACGTCCTCAGCCCTTCATTTTTTTTTTTTTTTTTTTTTTTTTTTTTTTTTTTTTTTCTTATTTGCTACACAGTCTAATTAAGTTGCGCAACCTAGGCTTCAACTATTGATCTTCCCCCTTCGGCCTCACGGAGTATTGGGAATATGGGCACACAATAGCACACGTGTTTTTATCTTATGTGTTGTTTCTGTTTATATTTTTTTACCTTGATTTTCTCTTCTCTCCTCCAAACTCCCTTGATTCTCTTCTGATTCATTTGCTGTCTCCACTTTATTTTCCTCTTCACCCAGCTGTGTAATTGTGTAATTTCTCTTTTCTCATCCTTTCACTCTCTACTCTTATTTCTAACCTGGAAGGAGGGAGAAAGGAAGAGAAAAGAATAGGAGGGGAGGGGAGGGGAAGGAGGAGGGGAGGAGGGACAGGAGAGGAGAGGCACAGTGAGATAGAGAGACAGAGAGAAAGGCAGAGACAGAGACAGAGGAGTAGAGTGAGATTGTGTCTTACTATATTTTTGTCCCCAAGACTTAGCCTGAGGCCTAGAAAATAGCAGATGCTCAATAGCTGTTTGTGTACTAAATGAATAAATAGGCTGAGTCCTTTGCCTACAGGGAGCAAGGATGCCATAGAATGTCAAAGAGCACTGCTTGTGCTGTGCAAGTGTGGAGAATTGCTAGGGTGCATTAAAATAATGTTAATTATGTTTCCCTTTAATGATCCAAGTTTCTCCAGCTGTCAAGTGAATTATAGCCTTTTAAACATGCCCATTTGGAAAACACTCTAAATTATAGCCAGACGATTTGAAGGAGTCAGAGTAGTTGGAATTAAATTTATACGAAAGAGTTTTCCTTTTCTCTGTTGTTTAAATGAGTTCAAATAAATTGATATAGCAAGAAAGTTACAAATGGATAAAGAACATATATATATATGATTACTTCTCCCAAGCCAAATGGTAGAGATAAACCGATCGGTAAAGAGTTATTCTCAGAAACAACAGGCTGCAGGGCTCTTATATTGCAGGGCTCTGCAGGTTTCTTCCTTTGAAAATGACCTGCTCTGAAAATAGCACACAATTCACTGAAGGACAGCAATAACTCCAAATTATAGGAGTATCCAAATTATGGACTGAACACCTTGGTGATTGTGTTCCTGAAAATGTCTCTTAAGAGAAAAGCATTTCTGATTTCACGAAGCATTTGCAAGAAAAACGCCATCAAAATAAGCCTCTAGACTTTCCATAGCAGACACATGGGGCTAAAAATGAAAAGGAACAGTCACAAAATGGGCCAGGGAAAAAGAACAGCAAAGCAGCCAGGAAAGTCCTGCTTAGAATTGATATGCACTAATAACGGGCTCCCAGGAGCAGGCAGAAGGTACCAAGGTAGTTGGTGAAGAAGATGTAAAGGGCTTTATAGTTTTCAATATTTTGCAAATGTTATTTTATTTAATTTCTTATAGGTACCCAATGTCATACATTATTCAGTTCTTTAGAAATGGAATTTTAGCTCCATAAACTTTCTGTGGGTGGCCCACAATTAGGCTACCTACTGAAACTGAAGACACTGAGATTTGAGCTTCAGTCTGTTCCTAGGACTGTGTGTTTATGTAGTGACACATGCGCCTTGTCTGTGTCTAGAAGCTAGTTCCTTTATGGACATCATTCGTGTCTATGCAGGTTATATACTGGGCTATGTGGAACTTGATCCACAGGAGCTGAAAGGTAAGACACGTCGCCCTCACTGCAAACAAAGACGGAGAATATCAATTGCCATCACATCTCTCTTTGAAATTCTCTTCTTTTCCATCCAGGAAGATGGACATAGGGCATCAGATTGTGGATCCTGGCCACTAGTTCTTATTATAAATTACTTTGGACAGTTCTACAGCAAGATATAAGATATGAATACCATAGTATGATGGGAGTCAGAGAGCTTAGTCCAAGAATCAATAGACAGTAATAGGAAAATACCTCATAAATTACATATACCTTCCAAAAATTAAGAATATGAATACACTCTTCCCATTTACAATCCTAGCTATGAGATAATCTTGAAACTGTAGGGTTTAGTTTTCAGTCTATGGCATCATAAAGGAAATAAAAACAAATGCTAAGTGCCAGATTTAAACAGCCAACACACGGAGGAAATACAGAAGAAGGCAAATTTAGAAAGTGGGGTGGCATGCAATGGATGGTGCTTTTCTTGAAAAGCAATAGATATCATGGAGAAACCAATAAATTCACAGACATATCCGCACCCCCCAGCCCTACCCTGAAGACTGTCAGGGAGACAGCCACAGCCACACACCTCTAACTTCCCCCCTGAGGTTTGCTCACCTGGGCCACCACTGCTAACTTGGAAGACCTTTGCACCCCCTGCCTTTCTGCCAGTTTGCTGATTCCAGTCACCCTTCTATACACATACTATGAACACAGTAACCATAGCCCTGTCCCCCAAATTTACCCCCAGAACTTGCTGATCTGGCCACTACTGCTTACTCTGAAGATGACCAGACAGACTTGGTAGGCTGTCTTGGCCCCTGTGGGCTTCCTGCCAGTTTCCTGATTCTTGCCACCGCTCCTCACCCTGAAGACCGCCGGGGAATCGTGACTACCACAGTGAACTGCAGGAGCCTTGCTGGGTGCTACCCTGTGCCAATCCTCCATCAAGAGAGCCTTGCACAACCTTGGCCAGTACTTATCTTCATTGGATAACTCTTGAAATAAGATTTGTTCCCCTTTCATTAAGGAGGCAAAAACCACCTTGAACCTCACAGAGCAGGAGCTTTTGAGACCCTACTCTGCCTTTCCACTCTCCTGAATGCCTTACTGACCTGTACCATGCCCATCTACTATCACTGCAAAAATGATGGAAGTAAAATCCAAAAGTCAGTCTCAGACCTCTAGTCAACCCAAAACAAGTCCAGGAGACAAATTCATAGAATAATACGGAATTCACACACCTGAAATTTCTGAGATGATATTTCTTTCTTTAACATATAGTTAGCACAGGGACTCCAGGATATGCAGGTTCTCATTACACATATCAGACTGATAGCAGTCCTCATGCCTTCAGCCTCCCACGCACTGGGATTACATGAGTGTGCCAACATGCCAACTCTGAATTTCAGTCTCAGTGTACCCCACGGGCAGGGCTAGCACTGCACTCCAGGGACATAGTGTAGGTCTAAGCAGGTGCTTTAATCCACTGAGCTATGTGATAGATCCTATTTAAAATTTTTCTTTCTTTCTTTCTTTCTTTCTTTCTTTCTTTCTTTCTTTCTTTCTTTCTTTCTTTCTTCCTTCCTTTCTTTCTCATGCCTGAGATTATAGCAACTGAAGTAAAGAATTCCATCAGGCTGTGGAGGAAATAAGATCAGCAGTAATCTCTCAGGTCAAAAAAGAAATGACACCAATCCCAAAAGAATTGTTCGTATATCTAAGGGGGACACAAATAAAAACAAGTAAAAGGGAATAGAAAATGATAGAAACATAGAATGAACACTACAAGGAAGAAGTAGAATGCATGAAACAGATTCAAACAGATATCCATGACATTGAGAATTCAACTGAAGGCCAGGGAGATAGAAGAGTGGCATAAACATCTGCCTGACAATCACAAGGTCCTGAGTTCAATACCTGGTTCAGAAAAAACAAACAACAACAAACAAACAAACAAACAAATCAATTGAAAGCTGGAAAAAATGTCTTGAATGCAAAAGAAGATAGAATTTAGAACCTTGAAGACAGCACTGAAGTTAATGAACACGAAAGGATACATATTAAAAATAATGAGAAACCAGCACAGAGTAACACATCATCTGCAAGATGATGCAAAAAAATAATGTAAGACTAGTAGGTATAACGAAACAGCTATAGACATAACACAAAAGACATAAAAAGAGTGTTTGCAGAAATAGTAGCAGGAAATTTTCCAAGCATGATGGAAAGAATCTCATATACAGGTACCGAAGTACATAGAGTTCCACCTAGTCATACTCAAAACAAATCATCACCCAGACACATAATAATCAGAATCCCCCCAACTGAGGAAAAGAATAGAGTATTACAAGCTGAAAGATAAAAACAATCACGTATAATGGAAAGCCATCAAAATCACAGCAAATTTTTCAACACAGACCATCGAATCAAGAAGAGCTTGGAGTGAGATATTTGAGGTCATGGAAGAAAACAACTTTCAACCCAGATTGATGTATCCTGCAAAACTATCTATCAAATTTATTGGAGAGATTAGACACTTCCATGGCAATGAACAGAAGTTCATGAGAACCAAAAGAACCCTACAAAGAATACTTATATTTTAGAAGGAGACAAAGTTGACCACAGATTCAACAACAGAAGAGAACAATCAAGCAGAGCAAGCAATTAAACAAAGGCGAGAATGCAGGAATCCTACAGCAAGAAAACAGGGCAAAAATGAGCCAATACATGTGACTGCTAACTATCGACATAAATGGCTTCAATTCACCAATCAAAAGAAGCAGACTGGTAGGGTGGATAAAGAAAGAACATCTAGCAATATCCTGTGTATAAGAAATGCATTTAGTTGAAAAAGAAATTTATAGACTGAATGTCAAAGGATGAAATATACAATGCTCCATGTAACATAACAGTAAACCGGAAAAAAGTGGAGGTAGCTATTCTGTCTGCTGACAATGTCTACTTCAAACCAAGTGTGATTAAAAGAAACAAAGAAGGTCACTGCTTATTTGTTAGGGGAAAACTGCAAGAGGGAGTGGTAACAATTATAAATATATATGGATCCAATGTAGGAGCACCCAACTATATAAGACAAATTTTAATAGATATAAAAAATCTAACGAGCATTAACATGATCATATTGGAGGACCTTAATGCCCCATTGACATAAAGAGATAGATCAACCATGCAAAAACCAAGCCCAAAAAAATAAATAAATAGCAGAAATAAACCGAATTTGTGAATAAATGGACTTAGCAGACCTTTACATGCAGTGTTCCACCCAATAGTATCATAATACACATTTTTTCATAGCTGCACACGAGTTCTCCAAAATAGATCAAATGCTAGCACATAAAACATGCTTAAGTAAATGCAAAGGAATCAAAATTATCCCATGCATGCTATCTGACCATAGTGTAGTGAAACTTGAAATTATTGACAAAAGAAACAGCAAAAACTCCATAAATGCATGAAAAACTCAATAATATCCTCCTGAACAATCAATGGATCATAGATGAAACTAAAGGAAGAAATTAAACAATATTTACAATCTAATGAATATGCAGATATAACTTACTGGAAGCTGTAAAATTCGATGAAAACTGTCTTAAGAGGGACATTTATAGCAATAAATTCTCACATCATTGAAACAGTATGAGCCCAAATAAACAATCTTATGCTGCACTTCAAAATCCTAAAAAAAGAAGAGCAAGTCAAGTTCAAAGCCCAAAGAAATAAAAGATCACAAAACTCGGAGCAGGAATACATGTAGTGGAGATGAAGCAAACATTATAAGGAATTAATGGGTTAAAGAGTTAGTTCTTCAAGAAAACAAATAAAATTAATAAACCTGTAGCTAACCTTGTTTTAAAAAAGGAGAGAAAAAATTAAATTCATGCAGTGAGGAATGAACAGGGTGAAATCACTATGTACCATATAGAATCTGAGAGGTTTTTCAATACTTGTTTCCAAAATATTTATTTTCACAGAATGGAAAATACAGAAGAAATGGACAGATGTCTAGATACATATATATTACCAAAGCTAAATCAAGAAGATACAAAAATTCAGAATAACTCAATATTAGCCAATGAAAGTAAAAATGTAATAATAATAATAAAAAAAACCTACCAACAAAGAAAATCTCTGTTCCTGATGGGGTCACAGATGAATTGTAGAAGAAATTTAAGGAGTGGGGAACTAATGCCAACTCCGCACAAACTCTTCAATCAGATTGAAAGGGAAAAAATTCTACCAAATTCATTCAGGGAGGCAATCATTACTCTCATAGCAAAACCAGATAAGGATCCATCCACACAAGAAAACTACAGGCCAATCTTCTTAATGAACATCGACGCAAAAATACTCAATACAATAATAGCAAGCAGAAGCAGCAGACCAAAACTGTGACAAGATTATATTCCATGATCAAGTGCAATTCATCCCAGGAAGGAAATGATGATTTAATGTATTAAAAGTCATAAATGTAATATACCACATCAACAGAGCTAAAGACAAAAATCACATGATCATCTCAGTAGATGCAGAAAAAGCTTTTGGCAAAGTCCAACATTCATTCATGATAAAACACTACACAGAATCAGAATAAGTGATCTTTACCTGAACCTGATAAAATCCATCTATGATAAACCAACAGCCAACATTATTCGTTTTTTTTTAAATTATTTTATTTATTTATTTATTTTCTTGTTTCAGAACCTTTGTTTGTTTATTCACTCATTTTTATGGCCGGCTCAGCCTGCCCCGAGGGCAGGGCTGGTACAGTATGTGGTGCCAGCGATTGAACCGCGGTCCCTGAAGCCGCCCAAGCTTTCCCAAGCAGGGGCTTTAGACCACTGAGCCATCCTGCCGGGCCCCGCCAACATTATTCTTAATGGACAAAATTTGAAAGCCTTCACTTTAAAATCAGGAACAAAAAAAAGATGACCACTGTCACCACTCCTGTTTAGTACAGCTTTGGAAACATTAACCGGAGCAATTAGACAAGAGAAAGAAATAAAATGAATAATGCTTAGAAAGGAAAATTATCATTATTTGCTGATGACGTGATACTGCACATATAAAACCCTCAAAAATCAACTAAGAGATTATAGATTAAGTAACCAAATTTAGTAACATAACATCAAACAAAGTCAACACTCAATGTCAACAGCATTTCTATTCGTGAACAACAAATGCACTGAGAGAGAAATTATGGAAATCATGTCTTTCACCATGATATTCAAAATTAAGAAATACTTAGGAATCAATCCCACAAAGGAAGTAAAAGATTTGAACAGCGGGAATTATAGTAGAGTACTACAAAAAGATTGGAGAGGATTTAAGAAAATGGAAAGATATTCCTTGCTCCTAGATAGGGAGAACCAACATTGTGAAAATAGCAGTGCTTCTCAAACTGTTGTACAGATTTAATGCAATCCAATTAAAATACAAATTAGTATACCTCACAAATCTGCAAAAAAAAAATCCCAAAATTCTATTGGAACCAGGAAAGTCCTAGAATACCAAAATCCTGAGTAGCAAAGGAATGTCAGGAGATATCACATACCTCACTTGAAATCATACTACAAAACCACTGTGATCAAATGAGTATGGTATTGGAAAAAAAAAAAAGACCTGATAATCAATGGAACAGATTAAAAGATGTAGATGTAACTATAAGCACGGCCAGTTTACTTTTGACAAAGGTGCCAAACATGTCTCTCCTTCAAATCCTACCAAGGCCCAACCCTACCAAGAATGTCTTTGAAAGAGATATAGCCTCTTTAATAAATTGTGCTTGAAATATTGGCTTTCCACATGCCAAATGCTCATCACCATGCACAAGACTACAGTCAAAATGAATCAAATATTTAAATATTAAAATTGAATCACTAAATCTTCTGGAAGATAAAGCAAGTAGAAACCTTAAGTATATAGGGTTAGGTAAATGGCTCATGAATAAAAATAAAGCTTCACAGGAAATATTTCAAAGAATTAACAATTGGGATTTCATTTTTTTTTCAAAGACTTTGCACATCAAAAGAAATAACAAACAGAATAAAAAGAAAACTTACAAAGTTGGTAACAATTACAGTAGAGTGACCATCAGACAAAAGACTCCCGCCTAGAACATATAATTAATTCAAAAAAGTGAGGCTGCCAAATTTCAAAGTCCCAATCCAAAACTGGGCATATGAGATGGACAAGCACTTCACAAATGAAGACGTATAAATGGCAAATAAATATATGAAAAAATATTCAGCATTACTGTGCATTCAAGAAATGCAAATTAAAACAATGCTGAGATACCATCTTATGCCAGAAAGAATGGCTATCATCAACAAGTTAATAAGAAATACTGGAGAGGCTGTGGGGGAAAAGGAGCCGTTCTCCACTGTTGGTGGGAGTGTAGGCTGGTACAACCATTATGGAAATCCACAGGGAGATCCTTCAAAAAGCTAGGATTAATGGTCTCATTCAAGTCGGCTATTCCCCTCCTAGGTATTTTTCCAAAAAACTGGAATCATCACACCACAGAAATCTATGTGCACCCAAGTTTAAAGCAGTGTGATTTGACATAGCTAAATCATGGAAACAACCAAAATGTCCATCAGTTGAGGAATAGGTAAAGAGATATGATATTTTTACCAGTGTAATATTATTCAGCTCTAAAAATAAACTTGAAACTTTGTAGATAAACAGATGAAGCGAGAAACTATACTGTTAAGTGAATTAAATCAGATTCACATCTGCAAACATCATATCCTTGCTCGAGAGAGAACTTGATGGAGTAATGAAAAGCTGAAGGGTACAACAGATACTGCGAAAGGGAAGGAATGTTGTTTGGCGGAAAGGAAAAACTAGGATGAGTGAAAGGACAAGTGAAAGCAGCAATTAATGCTTAATTTCTGTTTTATCCTGATTTTTGTTTTCCCTGTGTTAAATTTCTTATAACTTCTTTATTATTGCTTTGGTTTTTCTTCAAACAAATGTTAATGGTTATATCTGGCAATGTCAACCACTAGTTTCAGGACAGCATCACGTAATACAGCAACCATTGCTGAATTCCTATTATTTTGTTTAGCGAAATCATGCACAGAGTCTAAGGATTTTTCTTTCCTTTTGTCTCTATCTTTTATTCTTTAAGAATAAAAAGAAATAAATTTATAACTTTCAAAAAAGTGACCCGCTGGAGCTGAGTTTGGAGTACAAAACATGATATGCTTCTGGCTGCTGTCCTACAGCATCAGAGGAGGGCCTGTCGGTGCAGGTGGTGGAACCAAAAGCTGGATAGAAACGATAAATCCAGAATTGGGTCATTAAACTGCTTCTTCACTGGCATGCTCACAGCCATGTCTTCCATGTGACTACTTGGCAAAATAAGCAGATAAATGGGATTATAAAAAGTTGTTTTGCCATTGATCTTGCCATTACATTCTAATCATAATTTCTTTGCCATTACTTTCTAATCATAATTTCTAACCATATATATATATATATACATATATATACTAATTATATATATATATATATATATATATATATATATATATATATATATGGTTAGAATGAATATATATACTCATTACTTTCTAACCAGGATTCCTTCTCCTTTTGTAGATAGATGGATGAAGCTAGAGCTTCTATTGTTAAGTGAAATAAATCAGATCCACATGTGGAAATATCACATTCTTTCTAGCATGAGAACCTGAAGGAGTAATGAAAGTCTGATATGTTCAACAGATACTGTGGAAGGGAAGGAAACTGTCCAATGGGAGGAAAAAGCTGGGATGAAAGCAAAAACAAAGAAGCCTTAGGTCTTAGACTGCCAATTGTACCATATAGGAAACCAATTCTAGGGCTAGGAAAAGCACAACTATTCTGGTAAGTTAGTCTAAAAATGAAAGGTGTGTTTCACTCTGTTTTCAGTTTTCATTATGTCATATCTTAGGTTTGATATCTTATACAGAATTTAGGTGTACTTCATTCACAATTTGCAGATCTAACAACATGGTACTGGCATATAGTGAGGGCCTTGTGGCTTTACATATCATGGTGTATGACATCATGGCAAGATTGCTGTGCCAGATAGAGTGAGCACATGAGAAGATGGAGAGAGAGAGAGATAGCGAGAGAGAGAGAGAGAGAGAGAGAGAGAGAGAGAGAGAGAAATGGAAAGGAGAGAGAGAAGTGAGACAGTAGAGCTTTATCTATAAATTCTTGTTCTTATGACATCTCTAAGGCCAGCATTAATCTTTTGAAAATAGCACCAAATAACCTATCTCTTTCCTCCAGGCCTCATCTACTAAAGCTTTCACCACCTCAACACTTGCAGGGTGGGAACCAATCCTCCAGCACATGCACCTTTGCAGGGGGGCCACTCCAACCATGCCCAAACAGCAACATGGAAATCAGAAGATCTCACTGGTAAGGAAGACAGTCGCAGATGTACACAGAACAAGGTTCTGTTTTCAAAGCTTCCTTCCTGGGAAGAGAGAAATGATGATTGAAAAAGAAGCCAACAGGTAGCTCAATTTCATCATGTAGTGTGCTGAATCTTATTGAAATCTGGTCTTCAATAAGCTAATGGACTAGAATAGGACTGATAAGTACTACACAAGTCAGATAAGATTAAAAAAGCTATTCTAAGTAGCAAAGACATAAAATAGGAAACATAGTAGGATGGATAGAAAGAGCCTATTTAAGAAAATAGCTTCTAAATTGTATTTTCCAGAAGGTAGGAATGTGCATACACTTGCCTTTGTAATTCTAGCTATGAGATAGACTTGGAAATGTATTTCTAGCTTTGAAATTTTAAATTTTTTGATGGATAGGCCTAAATAATATTTATCAATAGCTACTTCTGTCATATAGCCAGACACACAGAAGATGCTACTTCTCAGCCACATTCCTATAAGTTAAAGTAGGAGACTAGTTGTCTCCATTATAAATGCTCACAGAACAGGCATGGCGGTTTATGTCCATAATCCACGTACTGGGAGAGGCCCAGACAGGCAGATCATAAGACTGAGCCACGCCTGGGCAGCTTAGCGAGTCAGAGACTTCATCTTAAAATAAAAAACTTTTAAAAATTGGGAAAATAACTTAGGCCAAAGTTATTTCAATCCATAGTACTGTAAAAAGTTATCAATGACACATATCACTTCTGATGAGAGATCGTGGAGGACACCTACTTAATGTTTGTTATCTCGCTGACAAAACTGAAATCTACACAGGGTAGTACCAAGGCTACGAGATGGGGGCTTTTAGAACTCACTGAATGAGGCCCATCTGGATCACGTGAGATGAGCGAGGAAATCCGTAGTCTATAGACACTGGATTTGGGGGGCTATACCTTGCTCTTCCTGCCGTACTGTAGAGCCTAAGATGGATTGATGGCAGCATACTAGGACGACAGAGAAGTCCCCCATTCTGTTTTTATCTTGTCTGCAAAAGCCTATAGTTCCATGGCAGGGACAAACCAGAGAGGCCATGTGACAACCCTGGAACATGTCCTGGAAGTGATGAGACAAAAACAGACAGGGGAGTGGAATACCAACCTCTGCAATCAATGGCTAAGAGACCTAATATGATAAACAAAGACCGATGTCAGGGCTCAAGGACATCTAGTTTCTAATTCCATCTTTGCCATTATTAGCTGGGTGCCATTTGGTAAAATTTCAAATATTTTTCAGTCTCAATTTACTTACCTGTAAGGAAGAAATAAGTCTTCGGTTTTTGCCAGAAAAAGAATTGGGAAAGTTAATACAAACCTATGAAAAATATGCTAGTCACTCCATAAGTCTTCTTTGGCATATGAAGCAAGGCATTCTCTAAAAGTAAAATTAATTACTCAAAATCAAGCTGTGATTTACTTAGGAATCCAATGGTAGAAATTCCTGGTTATCTTCCTCCCTACAGATTTCCTGTCTATGCAAACGAAGAATGTGCATAGGCCACCGCGTGGACTGTGTGTTCTCTATTTTGTCATGTTACCACCTCAACCATTATGTTGACTAAAAAAAAAAAAAATCAGATATAAATACATGACAAGTGACATTCATCCTCCATATAGTCTTGACCCAGAGGTAGTTATTCCTCTTTTCCTCTCAGTTTTATATTTTATAATGTACTCAGAAGAAGGAGCACTTATATTCCTCATTATGCTTCTACCAAAAGAAAAGTCCTTGTACTTCATGTAGCTCATGTGCAATAACAACATTCTTTAGCTCTAAAGTCTTCTGTAAGAGAAAAGAAATGTCCGTAGATTAATCGGACGGAGAACCATTAGCCCATAGTTGATGGGTTCAAGCCATGCCAGATGAGGTCAATCTCAAATCATTACTCTCTGATGGCTAGTCAGTGACCTATGTAAAATGAGTTGGAGATTCTATTTCCTTGCCTTGAGGACAACGTCTCAGACTAAATGAAAAACAACATCAATGAAAAATGTGTTGATAATTTACTTGGAAGAGGGAAAATGTCATAGCAGTGTTCCCTGATCATCACAAATGGGTCATCTCAGAGTTCAAAATGATGCTGAAGTTGTTCATTTCTAAAAATCTCTATTCCCAATCCCTTAAAAACTACATTTTAGCTTGGCGTGGTGGCGCACGCCTGTAATCCCAGCACTCGGGAGGCTGAGGCAGGAGGATTGGTGAGAGTTCGAGACCAGCCTGAGCTACAAAAGTGAGCTCAAGGCCAGCCTCAACTGCATAGCGAGACCCTGTCTCAAAAAGTCAAAAAAAACAAAACAAAAAACTACATTTTAACTCTCTGTGCTGACATCTGTGAACCAAACAACTACAATGAGAACAGCAATGTGTAATACTCAAACCGTGCTTGAAATAACTGTCATCTATGTCTTCTAACTGTGTTCCACTTCTAGTGCTCTATTATTACTATACACTCTTTAAAATAACTTTTTAGGAAAGGTAATAAAATAAAATGAGGAACAAAAACAAAAAGTTGTTTTCTTAAAAGCATGTGGTAATATTCAATCATACCTCTCATCTTGCCTTTCTCTGTTAATCTGAGCAACAGATGTGATGATGGAAATAGATAATATATTGTTATGGTTTGTGTGTAGGTCCCCCAAAGCCTCATGCAGTCATGGAGCAGATTCTTGACTTTGTAATTGATTATTGTGGGAACTGGCGCTGCACCTCCCCTCCAGCAGGTGATTTGCATTTCATTGGAGGGAGGGAGGAGAAGTCACCTGCTTGAGCTGCTGCTACCTCTCCCTTCTCTCTTATTCATTCCTGCCACCATAAAATGTTGTTTTCTGCCCCATGCCACTCTGCTTTGGAGCCAGCTGAACATGAAGTGAAACCTCCAGTAGCTGTGAGCCAAATAAAGCTAAAATGAGGCTTTCCTTGCCTCGTATTGGGTGTTAAATATTTGTCCCAGGAATGAGAGAATAGTAATGAAGACAGAATTTGGCATGAGGAGTGGAGCTGTTGCTGTGACTAACCTGTGTGGGCTACAAGTTTTTGAGAATGGCTTATTGGAAGAGATACGAAAAGTTTGGAGAGGTTCTCTACTTGCCAAAACCTGGAAAAGCTTCGACTTTTCCATCAGGGAGAAACTGGTCAGAGCTCAAGAGACCAGAAGGCTAATAGAAAGCTGGCCTGTAAAGACCAGGCTCAGGAAGTTTCTGCTAGGAGGAAGGACTGCATTGGTTGTTAGACTCCAGATAATTTGTGCTCTGACTTGGCTGAAAGTCTGTCTGAATTTTATTCATGCCCAGAGAATTTGCCTAAGACTGAGATTAAGCATGGCTGTCATTGGGGGGCTTTTAGCCAGATTTATGTTGCAAATCAAGAGCAGGAAGCCCAGCAGGATGGCTCAAAATGTTGTGAGTTTGGCCAAAAAGGAAGCGCCAATAAAGCTGTGGACTGTAAAGATAGAGGTAAGAGAATCTCCATCGCTGAGAAGGAAACAGAGAATGGAAAAGATGTCCTGATGGCATCGTAGGAGATGGCAGCTCTCCACATTTGCAGCCTCAGAATTGAAAATGTCAGGGACTTTGCCTTGAGAGGAAAGTTGCTGGCAGCCTCTGCATCAGGTCCCAGAATGGCGTCAACATGGAAAATTTATTCCTCGAATCAGGGTCAGAGTGCTCAGCAATCCGTGCATTTAACTTCTACATACAAGAGAGAAGGAAGCCTGGATACTCTTTCAGCTAGGAGCAGACGTTGGCATCATCCATGTGGCAGTGGTTTTAGGTGCATGGAGAATAAAAGAGTTCTGAGATTAAGAAGGCTTCCGCCTCGATTTTATAAAGCCTGGAAAGCCAGGCAGTATGCTCCTGAGATGGCAGTGTGTAAAGCTGTGAGCAGCTTACTTAGTTGAAAGCCCAGAAGTTTGGAAAAGCTGGGAATGTGGATCATCTAAGGAAAACTGCAAAGAGGGAGCAAAGCCAGCCTGAGAGAGAAGACATGATGGCTACAACTATCAAGAGTGCCATAGGGGCAGAGTCACATGGAGCTTACAGTTTGCCACAGATTGCTTCAGATATTCCACAAGAATCTACAGGATTTAATGTTGCGCCTTCTGGATTTTGGACTTGTGTTGTTTCCAATGCTTGGTGTCCGGATGTATATAACTATTGGAATGGTAATGTTTGTTTTGTGCCCTTGAATGTTGAATGAGTTTAGCTTTTCATTTGTGCAGAGGCTCACAGAGACTTGGAAATTGGACGTTTCAGCAATGCTGAAACTGTTGGGACTTTGGTAACTCTTAGAGATGGATTAAAATGTCTTTTGCATAGGGAATGTGCATGAGTCTTTGGGGGTCCAGGGGCAGAAAGTTATGATTTGTGTATGGGTGAACCCTGAAAGCCTCATGCAGTTATGCACCAGCTTCTGGAATTTGGAATTGATTATTGTGGGAATGGGTGCTGCACCTCTCCTGGGCCAAGTGATTTGCATTTCAGTGTAAGGAATGAAGAGAAATTAGCTACTTGAGCTGCTGCTACCTCTCTCTTCACTCTTCTTCATTGCCAACAACATGAAAGATTGTTTTCTGCCATGTGACTCTCTGCCTTAGAACTAGCTGAGCATGAACCGAAACCTCCAGTAACTGTGAGCTAAATAAACTTTTCCTTCTCTAATTTGAATGTCAAGTATTTGTTACAGCAATGAGAGAAGAGGAACTTAAGACATATATTCAATCATTGTTAATCACCTATTCTAGTTTCGAAAATCTATAACTTATATATTGTTACATATTCCTCTGTTTCTATGTCTGTTCTTATTTTTCTTGCTCTTATTTTTATTCTTCAAAGTAAGATCAATCTTATATACCTATATGTATTAATCTAAACTGATCTGATGATGAAAATATGTAATATAACCATTGTTAAATTTAAACAATAAAAAATTGAATCTTGAAAAAAAAAATAAATAAAATAAAATTAGAGCCAGGCATGTAGCTCAATGGCATAAGCACCTGTCTCATAAGAGCAAAATCCTATGTTTTGTTCCAAGTACAAGTAAACAAATAACCATATCAAAAAAAAAAAGTAAGAGCAAATTATATGAAAGCTACATTTTATACATATTACCCATAACTGTGGATTGATTCTACCTATTATCCTCAATGAATCACATTTCCTAGGATTCACCGCTTCCTGGAATCACATCCACAGGGTTTCAGGGCTGGACCATATGACTTCCTCTGGCCCATGGAGAGAGCAACAAAGATTATGAAACAGAAGCTTGAAAATGGCTTGTACATTGGGGCTTAATTATGTTGAAGCCCAGTCACCATCTAGACAGTTACCTCTGATGAAAAAATCACAGGGAAGCTCTTTACTTGGTTACGTCTCTCATGGCAACAAGCACAACACAAATGGGCTGGGCGTGAGTGAAGTACCACACAGAAGTGGAATGAACTTGTCCTGCCAAGCTATGCTGTCTCAGCCCATTTTACTGCTAAAACAAACAGCTGACAATGGATAATTCATAGAGAAATTTATTTTCTCAAATTTTCCAGATTGAGAAGTCAAAGGTCAAGACACCAAGAGATTCTGTATCTTATTTCCGTTTCCAGCATAGAATCTTGCACACAATAGAACAGAGACAGCCTCCACCCGTCACAGACGCAGAGAAGGAGGTGAGCCTACTCCATCACATTCTTTTCTGAAGACTTCAATGCTTTCACTGAGTGCACCATGCTCATGACTTTGTCACTCCCAGAAGCACTCACCTGTGAATGCTGCCAAGGTGGTCATTAAATTATAGTTATTAGGGGACACATCCAAGCAACAGGAGCCTTCTAATTTGCTACCTCAACGAACTCTGAGCAAATAACTGATTGTTATTTTAAGCCACCAGGTTGTAGAGTCCTATGTGGTGGAGAAAATGTTAAGGATGCCGAGATTAATATTCTGACTCCATTAAAGCTGAGTTTTAAGTAATTACTTTCTGAACATCCTCTATGTTCTTTTCCTTATGATATTCACAGGGATACACAAATAAATTAAACAAATGAGACTCTCTTACATAAAAGTCACAAATTGATGACTTATTAGGTCCATAGAATGTTTTCCAAATATTGATTTAGAAACTGAAATTAGATCCAGCTTTTCTTTCCCATTAAGAAGCGAGGGAATCTCTGGCCTACGCCTCCACTAGTTGCAGGAAGCTGAGATCAGCAATGCATCTCATTCCTGTCCATGCTGAGACAAACTTTCCAGTCTGCAGTTTCCATCACTTCCTGCCCTCCTCATGAATCTGACAAGTGGGAACAGTTGTCCATTTTTTTATTTCTTTTGTCTCTGTGATGCATGAAAATGTACACACAGGATCCACACAAAATCTAGTTGAGTAAATGGATATAGAGTTATCATGATCATCCTGGAAGACAAGAGGATAAAATATAGCATTATTCATGCCGATTGCTACCTCAGCCTTGCCAAAGTGCAGCGATTCATTCCTCTATTGCTACATCAGAGAACCCTACAGGATTCAGCATGCCACCCAAAACTTTGACATATCAGGTTGTATGGATGTTAGGAAATAACACCAATTTTTTTGAATCCACATATAGCTTATGTTGCAAAATCCTTACGACATGTCCTCAAAAATTGCTGGATGGCAGACTGCTCAAAGCTGAGCCTCTGGGCCCTTACCAGACAAGCTGAGAGGAGGGATGGATAAATATCAAAAGCCTTCAGGCCACCAAGCTCCGTAGCTCAACTGGAAAAGATTCCACACTAACTTGTGTTCCTGATGTGATCAATCTATGTCTGTTCTAGCCCAGATTTCCCCCTAACAACCTCTCAATATATCCTAAAAATCTGGTGTTCTGTGCTCTGAGAAGGCATCTTGTGCTTCTGTGATAACTTGCAACTTTCCTAGAAGCAAAGTATTTTTAGATAATTCTTTGACTCTCTTTCCTAATCTGTGAGAGAAGATAAATTAGAAAAGAAAATACCAAGGTCTGGCAGGTATAAAATAGCAGCATCGTTATTCTGCTATTTACAGTGCCACTCAGCACAAAATACCCATTATTAGCAACACTTTTCACTGTTATTATTTTTTAAATCAAAGATGTACCATAATAGAATGATTGGATTCCACTGACATTGGGAAAGGTTTGTTATTGTTGTTTATGTTTTCTCTTCTTGGGGTTTTGTCTTTGTTGTTACAAGTATAAACACGTTCTCTTTTTGGAATTTGAGTTAAAGCTACTACATGCTTGATTATATCAGGGATCAGCAAAGTACAGGCTTTGGGCCAAATCCAATTCAACACCTATTTTTTGCAGACAGTTTTATTGGAATACAGCCACATCTGTTACTTTGCTTATTGTGCATGGCTGCATTTGTGATAAAATTGCACAATTTAGAAGCTACAATCGAAACCCAGTGTTCCACAAAGGTGTTAGCTGTCCATCTGGGCCTTTATGAAAATAAATTTGCGGTTCTCCAAACTCAATGCTTTCTTCCACTAAAATGGAGAAAGGTCCTTGTCTACACAAGACATTATTCAAGTCACACTGATAAACACAAAAAGATATATTAATCTTTTAAATGATCATTAAATATAAATGATATAACCATAACTATGGGAGTAAAAGGGACTACTCAGATCATCACATGCAATGTTTGTAAATGAAGATAAGAAGAACGTTAGATTCTCCAGTAATTCTCCTCTCTCAAGCATCCCACATCTTCCGTAGCTCTCTCCCCTCCTCCTCCGCTCCACTCTGGTTATCCTCAGATTATTTTATGAGCAACAGCCTGTCAGCCACAGGTAAATGTGATCAAGTGTGAAATCCACAACTGTCCAGGAAGCCTAGTGGTTTTCACCAGTGACATTATCCATGTCCACAGCCACCCGACTCTCAGTTCTCTAACACTATCTTTTTTAAAATTAATTTTAATGAGAAAAAAATATCAATGAGACAGTTTCAAAACAGGTTAGTCGGACAGTTACAATAATGAGTACATTTCATATTATCTTCATAGTAGTTACTCAGAGTACACAATGCAGACATGATGTCTTGTCTAAACACTATTAGTACAAATTGTTCTTCTCATGGAATGAAGATAAAGTAGCTGTATTTCTACATATGGGCCTTCATTTATATCCCCTTTTTTGTTTTGTTTAGTCAGAAATGGGTGTTCCATTGCCATTCAAATATTACAGGTGCATGAATTTAGCAAAATAACCCAATACAATCCAATAGTCCATAATAGCAGTGGGTTATCTGCAGAACTGGCAATGTTAGAAGTTACTGACTTGAGGCTTGAGCTCAGTATATTAATATGACTTTATGTTTTGTATCTTGTGGTTAGACTTTTCTGCTGGATGGTTAAGACCAAGATAAAACATGACCTATATAACAAAAATCGCAACTTTTGTATCTGACAAGGTCAGTCAAATCTCCTCAGGATTTACCCTGAAACCTTGTATAGAAACTTGTAGATCTTTTGTTATTGTCATCTATCTCGATGACTCACGGCCATTGTTTGAACAATTTACTCTCTGTGAAAGGCTGAGAGAATATTTTCTCGCTAGGTGACTCTTCTTAGGCACACTATACAATGTCAATCACTTCTGTCTATGGTCCCATAATCTTCTTGAACAGAATTGATAGAATTCTTACCCTGTGTGGCTATACTTGCTGATGTCTAGGAACTAAGCAACTACACTGAGGTTAGCAATGTGTAATACCAAAACCATGCCTGGAATACCCATCATTCTGGTCTTCTGAATGCATGCTTCTTCTAATGTTATATCAATCATTGCTATGCTCTCTCTCTCTCAACTAAATGTTTGTTTTTAAAAAATAAAAAAAGAAAACAGAGACAAGAAAGAAAATGTCATAAGATTGTCCCACTACAATGTTGTATATGGCTAGATTTCTAAATGTCTGTGTAAAATGTTTTTTTTTTCACCTTCTGTAGCGATTTTAAGATTAGAATATCAAGAATTATTGGAAAATACCTGTTTCATGTTATGTCTAACATGTTTGATATTCAGACAAAGAGTGGTTTAGGCTCAACTGCCTATGTTATAGAGTAATTATATCATTAAGTTTCTCTTCTGGATGGTTAATAAGTTTTTTGCAGACCAAAAATTAGAGAAAAAGAAGGGCTACAAGGACAGACAATATGTTGGCCCTAGCCTTGCGAGGTGGGTAAAGACTCAGGACATAAGAGATCCTGTGGTGTGACATCCTGTTACTCAGTGGTGTTCTAACTGTATCCTGACCAAGCAGTATTAGTTCAGCTACCGGCAGCAGGTATGTCACTGAGCACCATTTTAGTCCAGTACCTTATCAAGATAGGGAGGCAGGAATAGCTTATAAATAATATCACTTATGGTAAGGACAGAGAATTGTAAACAATTATGACACATGATGTTGTGCTCTAGAGGAACCACGTATGGACAGTATTGTTAGACCTGAGCAGACGTCTTGGAAAGTCTTCTAGGAAAGAAAAAATGTAGGAAAGAGCAGAAACGCTTCATAGGTAGAACGGCTACACTGAGTCTGGGGAGAGGTGACAATTTTCTAGACAGATTAGTGTGAGGTGGTTATTTTGAGGAAAAAGGACAACCAAGAAGTCCCTTCCAGGCAAATAAAACTAGGAAGAAATAACAAAGTCCTGCTTTTCATGAAGTCAACATCTTTTTTTTCTGAAGTCGACACTTTATTTACTGTATCTTTTATTCATTGTCCTTCGAGGTCTTAAATGAGATCTACTAGACAAATTCCAAAAGGCTGTGCACTATCTTGGGAGGACAAAGAACAAAATGCTCTTTATTACATATTCATATATAGGAATATGACGTATGTTATATATTCACATTTATTCATATTTATCATGTGTACATATTTTTTCACCAAGTGAAGAATTTGACATGTAAAGTGCCTTTTTAAATAATTTCTGACTAAATTATTCCAAATAAAACACTTTCCTCAAAAGAAGGACTATGCCTCTCAGACTAGAGATATTTCAAAGAGAAGCCAAATAGGGATCAAATGATGTTGGACTATATATTTTTCAAGACCTGTAGTATTTTAAGATACTAAGTTTATACCTATTTGATATCGGTATGTGTTTACATATGCAAGAATATATATGAAAATATATTTATTAAAATTCAAAGAAATATTTGAGGTATCAAAAAGTAAACACAAATACACAATACGGAAAGTATAGAGGCCAAATGTCACTTTATAAGGCATATTTTTCACCTTTAAATTTATTTATCAGTCATAAGAACAGGAATTCCTATTATCCTTGGCAACATTAGTAAAGTAGTAGCCACACTTCTTTCTGTGTCTGCATGAGTTGCCTGTGGTGATATCTGGAAAACCCTGACTCAAGGGACTTACCCTGGATCTGTACAAATCTCTCACATCTCACCATCCAGATGAGACCCAGAAGGTGACTTTCTTACTTCTTTTATTGAGATCAGTGATCTTTAAGTTGCAGTTCCCACCCTCTGTTGAGGAGGAATATCATCACAAGATGAAGATTTAGAAAATGTGATATTGGCCATAGATTAATAAACATCTAACAAATATGGTGGAAATCACGCTGCTCCGTTGATCATTTCTCTGTGGTAATTTTCCAATGGATTCACTAACATTAATCTTAAAAATAAGTTATAATTGACACTATCTTATATAAGATATTCTTTTAAAAATATGTTTCTTATTTTTGAACTTTTTAGAAAGGGTCAAGTTGCAAAGATAAGAAATATAAGCCTAAAGTGGTAACACATGCCTGAAATTCCAGCACTCTGAGTATCTGAGACAAGCTGATTGCCAGATTTGAGACCAGCCTGGCCAACTTAACAAGTCATTGCTTAAAAATTAAAAAGATCTTGGAAGAAATAAAAGAAATGCTCAGTGGAAAAATCCCTGTATTTAATCCCCAGTACCTCCAAGTATATAGAAGGTAAATATAAGATAGATAGATGATAGATAGATAGATAGATAGATAGATAGATAGATAATAGATAGATAGATAGATAGATGACAGATACAAACACAGATACACAGACAGGTATTTTAAGCGTTTCTGTAGTTCTGTAATTACAAATCTATAAAATTTTCCATACTTGTAGACAAGATATGGCTTCCCATTCTTGTGCCACTGTCAAGAGTTTGGTGTCTCACTGAGTTTTCAGGAATAACTGTGTCACTGAGCTTCATGCCCCGGGATGGAATGCCAGGCAAGGCAATATGGGCCAAGGCAGTTTCATTCTACAGAAATCAGAGTTATCTGCAAACACAGATGCACTCCTGTCCTCACCTTCCTAAACTGGCATCACTAGGAGTGGGTGAAAGGATAATTTCATGTGAAGGGAAACACCTTGGACTCAGGACCGAAAGACTGGTGCATGGCTGCAGAATATGAAGTATCCCATGGCGTCAGAATTTAGAACCCTTCTCTGAAGTTGCATTTGTAGAATACAGTCTGGCTCATCTGTCAGGATAAAGAATCTAATCTGAAACATACACCGTGAAAAGCTGTTGGAAAGCAACACTTACCTATCATAGACATGAACAGAGGAAATGGCCACAAGGAGAAAGCCTGAAAGCTGGGATTTCTGGCGACTGAGGCTATCAGAAGGCTAGATATTAAACATTGTGATGGGCTTCAGCCATATATTGCTTTTCTATCATATTTTTGTTTTTCCTTTTCTTCTCTTATTTTTGTTTGTTTGCTTGATATTTATTTTACTATTTTTTGTATTTTGGGGAAGGGTCTCCAGGGTGTTCAGGGTCTCACTACTAGATCGGATTCGTAATGATTTACCTGTTTACAGCCTCCCAAGTGCTGGGATTACAGGCACAGGCCACCATGCTCAAACTCAATTGCTGTCTCAGTGCTCCCTGGGGGAGGGACTAGCACAGCAGGCCTGGGGATCGAATCCCCGACCCCTGCAACTGCTTGCAGGTGCTTTAATCTGCTGAGATATTTGGCTGGTCCCTAATATTCATCTTTCTTGATGAACACATCCCATGAATAGATGGCAAACCTCACTTTTTCCCTCACCGTGACTTAATAATTTTCCTTATGCCTGGCATCCTCCAGCTTTGCCTTTACCTTCACTCTCTGGTCATCTGCATAGGTTTCCCTGTCTAGAGGTTACCAAAAAATGAAACCACTTGCATTCTGATGGGAAAAATAATTATATTTTTTTGTCTTGCCCTAAATTTAGCTTGATTTTCTTAACTTTCTCACATTTTAGTCTTGAGGGATTGTGACTGTCTTTCTATAGCCAGAATTCCCATTGATAAAATAATTTATAATGACCTTGATCAGATTAATGCTTATATTATGCTAATGGATAAGTTAATAAATACTGGTTTGTGAACATAATGGAAAACTACTACCATAAGAAACAAGAAATCTTGTCATTTGTGACCGTGTGTATCATTGTTTGTGTCTATTTCCCCTCTTAAAGCCTCATGAAGTCATGCAGTAGGCTTCTAGAATTTATGATTTATTCATGGTCCAATGCTGGCATTATAAGGTGAGTGGTATCCCCACCCCAGGGCAGTAAACTTTGATTGAACACAAGGCAGGGAAAGAAATGTGGTCTTGCTGCTCCTCTTATTTTGCTCCTGTTGCGTTAGCTGTGTTTTCCACCACCCTGAACTGCTGCCCTCTGACCTGTGCTGTTCTGCCCTGGAGCCAGCTGAGGATGGACTGAAGCCTCCACAAAATGAGCTAAATAATTTTCTTCTTCAATTTTTTGTGTTGAATATTTTGTTTCAGCAGCAAGAAAAGTCACTGAGAAAAAATAGGAGGACCTGGAAGACACTGTGCTAAATAAAATCTGCACAGAACGACAAGCTCTATACTCATAAGTGTAACCTACACACACTGATCACATAGAAATTGAGAGTCGGACAATGATTATCAGAGTCTTGGGAGAATGGAGGGTAGACTGATCTACAGATGTAATATTATTACTTTATGGAAGGAATAGGTTTGGGTATTCTGCTACAATACGAATATTATTATCACTCATACAGTGCATATACCAAAATGCAAGAAAGAAATTTTATTGTACTTATAAAACTAGGATAAATTTAAGTTGATAGATAAGCTAGTTACCCAGGACATATTTGTATCCAAGGTAAACATGCATCAAAACATCATATTGTCCTCCAGAAATAAATCTCACGTGCCAATCAAAAATAAGGGATATTTTTATAAGATGGGCAAAATATTTAAAAAATTTGCTACTTGCTCCTCCAAATTACATGTTGATGGATAAAGCAAAACTTTCCATTTTCTTGCATCACCTATATATGACACAAACTATAATTCCCAAGGGTTATTTTTTTCTGTATGTGGTAAGGAGTGTTCCTCAGAATGATGCCAAGGCAGGCATGCAGGACTCACATAAGAGCGCGTCTCTTGAGGACAACCATCATTACACCTCACTTAGCTCTAGTTGTTGCCCACATTGCTCCACATCTCTTGGTCTCAGGGCTCTTTGCCAGTAATCTCCGTGTTGGTGTCCAAAGTCCTCCCTCTCATAAGGAAAATAATCATGGTCTAAATTCCACCTTAATCCAATATGAGCTCATCTTATGTTCCTTACATTTACAAAGACTCTATTTTCAAGCAAAGAACCATTTATGGATGCCAGGGTTTATACCTATACTGACCATATAATAGCCATTTTTCTACTTTGAACAAGGAATTTATTCACTTTTCAACCTTACTAATTCTAAGCTATTGCAGGCATATTTTGTACTATGTTTGTCTCCTTTATTTTTGTCTTTTTTGAAAAAGTAAATAAATTACATTTGCGGAAGTGATGTAGTTTCCACCTACATCTGAGAAGGTTGTGGATTTCAAACTGAGTCTCATGATCACAAGAGAGATCTCTTTCAGGATTCAACAGACCCCCACTCTCAGATACATGAGTTTGGCCAAAATGCAGGACTTAAGCCTTCGGCAATGTTTGAGAAATGATCTTTCATTACCATTAACATTTCAATTGCAAAGGGCCTGGGATCACAACCATATCAGGCTTTCTACCTCTTTTCAAGTTTTCTATATTGGAGCTGCAACATATAACCTGAACCTGATTGTGGACTTTACATGAATCTCCTTGTGCTCTATGAGTTAATTTTTAACTTGGTCACAGATTAGGAAGCTGCATAATTCAGCTCACAATAGAGGATGTCGTTAAGAGACTCCATTATATTTTTACTGCATTTCTCCAGAGATAAGAAAGGCTGTATTTTCTTCTTTATCTTTGATAGAAAGTAGGCACCCTACTGTCTGAGCTGTCTAGCGACTCAGGGAAGGAAGTGATCCATTGTCCTGCAAACTTACGTGCAGTGTACCAAAATAACAGTGCCGCAAGTCATTCTTTTCTTTCCAGTCTATTTTTCTCTCTAGCTGTAGGACTTAAGGACTGGCACAGCTGTTTTATGTGACATGGATTAAACCCAACATGATTACTGAGAGCCAAGCATCACCACAGAGTCATGCTGGAAAAAGAATGCCATGAAAGGACAAAGGCTTGAGTGGCTCGGGGAGGTACTCGTCTGCACGCAAAATTTAGGGAGCCATGAGAACCTCACTCATTAAGAGAAATACCATTTCAATCCATATTTTAAAAATAATAAAAGTTAATATCAAGCCCTCAGGATGAACTCAATATTAGCCTTCTATTCTTTTCCCTTCAGTCTCACTTCAGCTTAGTAAGTCAAGTCTTACTGTGGTGTTTGATATTTTTTCTCATCATAGGACTTGGTATCTTAGTTGCCCTTCTCTCTATACTGGGACAAACACCTGCTGACACCCGAAGTGAAGGAAGGGAAGACTTATTTAGTTCACAGTTGCCGGAGGTATCAGTCCACACTCAGCTGGATCCAAGGCAGAGAGGCACATGGCAGAGGCCAGAAGTTCGTGGTGGCAGAACAGCAACAATAGCAATAGAGAGAGTTTCTGTCTCTCTTATATTACCTACAGGCTCTCCACCTCAGGCTGGGTGTGACGCTCATACCCATAACCCCACCAGTACTAAAGCCCATAATTCTAGTAGAGCATGAGTCTGTGCCAAACTCTAGAAGTCCCCTCCCCATGATTCCTTGAGGCTTTGTGAGGACAGCTAGCCACAAACCATAACACTTGGGTATTTTCACTTGAAGAAATATTGCACAAGATATTATCTCAAAATTACTGTCTCCTCCATCATTTTCTCTCCACCACTTTCTTTTTCTTTTGTTTGTTTGTTTCTTTTTTTTTTTTTTTTTTTTTTTTTTTTTTTTTTTTTTTTTTTTTTTTTTTTTTTTTCTTGTCTTGCTAGCCTGAGGTGAGGGCCTTGTTTGCTAAACAGCAGCCTGGTCCTGAGCCTGCGCAAGTGAAATTGGAACACTGACGTACTTCCAGATGCCCTTTATTTGAGACAGCAGCTCTTTGGGCATCACGAAACCCTCCAGTGACTTTAGCAGTTCTCTCAGTGCCTCTACAAAGAAGTTTGTCGTCTACGGATACAACCACACCCATTGTCTGAGCCAGTCCTTTCCAAACTAGAGGACAATTATCCTCACCAACAGAAGGAATCTAAAATAGTAATCATGGTTAGTATTTATTGACCATATTTACATACCAGATGCCTTTTATGATTAACAATGATAATATTTGAAACATGCCAGCACTACTATACTTTCATTTATTGTTCCCTCTAGTCCTAAAGTTTTTATGTTCCATGAATAGGAGACAACAAAGAGATCTCCTTAGCAATATGATAAACTTAATATCCAGATTTAGAAGCCAAGATCAAAATCCCCAACATTATAATGAATGTATTTGTTGTACCAATCTCTTTTTTAAGTGCTTTGTAGAAATAATTCCCACATTCCGGCAGAAAGTTAATGAGAGAGAAAAAATCTATTATTTCCACTTCTGATGAGGAAACCGAGTTAATTACAGGCTAGTGAATTCCCCAGGGTCACACTATTGTTCAAAAGCCTACCCATTCAATCCTTATATCAAAGACAGCCTCTCTTAACAGGCAGTATTATTTACAGGAAAGGAGTAAGCTCCTTCTGACTCAGAGAAAAGTGCAAAGGAGAAGGGAGAAGAAAAGAAGAGTCGACATACTTTATGACTTGCTATATCCACCAGAAAACCAGATCTCAGAATCACCTCATAGGTAGTAGTTTCCCTGGCTTTTGTCCTTTCTGAGGAAACTCAATGAAACAAATCCTTCTCTTTCATGTTTTCAACATCGTCATGTGGCCTCCAGGATCAATGAAGAAAGAGGACAGAGAAACTGTAGAATCTTGCAGGGGCGTTTTCCTGCTACAGCCCAGAAATGACCCAGGTCACTCTTACTGTCTTGTCATCATCCATAAAGAGTAATGATGCCCTTCCTAAATAAGATGGATCTAGGAATAATAATCCCTTGAATGCCTGGAACTCAACATCAGACTGAGCACTGGCCCTCATTACAATGGTGTGAGACGATACTTCCACTCCCAGGTTCTAACACTCTGAAAGTGAGCCAGCTTTGTTGACCTGTTTTTGCTGTGCACCTTGGGAAGACAGATGTTTTCTTTCTTTCTTTCTTGAGCAGAGGAGGCTTCCTGGGTGTCCTTCTGCCTGCATGCATACTACTCAGAAGTGGAGGGGAGATGATCACACAGAGGTGCACCCAAGGGTGAGAAGGAACTGGGTACAAGAGAAGCCCCAGCATCTCTCCCTAGAAAGAACTTCACAAAAGCACACAGCATAGAGGATAGTAGGGGCTAAGGTCTTTGGCTGGTCTATTTGCTAGTGGAACCCTATAACATCAGCTCTCCCCATACTAACTGAAGAAAGTTTTTTTTTTTTTTTTTTTTTTTTTTTTTTTTTTTTTTTTTTTTTTTTTTTTTTTTTTTTTTTTTTTTTTTTAAATTTTGGGATCGAGGACTATATGAAAGTCATAATAAACCAGGGGGGAAAAAAGGTATGTGCAAATCATAGAGCATAAGGAATTCTAATAAGGAGAGAGACAGAGAGAGAGAGGGCATGAGTCAAAGATTACATTTTCAAGCTGCAGACTTCAATACCCACTCTCCCCTATTTCCACCTATATACACACTACAATGCTTTCACCTAGAGAGAAACATGAAATAGATAACATAAGACACGTAAAAATCCCATATTCTTCATGTAAGACCATGCTTGCTTGACAGAGTGGTTTAGTAAGCAGAATCATGTCATTGAAATACACTCAGGAACTTCTCTCTAGGACCACTATAGATGCCAAAAGAATCTATATAGTTGTGATCAGCATACCATTGTGTGTGTGTGTGTGTGTGTGTGTGTGTGTGTGGCACTGGAGATCGTGCTGGGAAGCTTGCACTTGCCAGCCAGGCACGTAGGCTGCTGAGCTATGTCCCTGGCCCCAGCAGAGTCTTGATAAAGGAAGTATATCTTGGGTGATACAGATGGGTCCACTCTGACCACACAAATCTTTCAAGTAGAGGGAAACTTTTCAGGCTGTTATCAGAAAAAGCAACTTGACCATGAAAGAAGGACCAGAGATGCTGATATGAGATGGCTTTGATGCACTGTTTCTGGATTAGAACACGAAGCAAGGATAAGAAGGAAGTGAAGGTTGTGCCATGAGCCACAAACCATAAGCATCAATGATGTCATTGGTGGGTAGCAGGCAAGAGCATGGTGTGCTAGAGTCACAGCTGCAAGACTCTGAATTCTGCCAACAACCCTCAGAAGCAGGAAATCCATTTTCCTCTAGAGCCCCTGGAAATGAACAGAGTCCTGCCAAATCCTTTATGTCCCTCTAGTGAGACTCACACTGACACCTGACTCCATTCGTGTGGTGACAAATTTGTCTTATTACAAGCTGCGAAGTTCCTGGTAATTTGTAAGTTAGCAACAGAAAGCTAACGCAAACCCTCTGAATCATAGTTAACTAAAGGAAAGTTTTTTCTGGTTTTCCTTTTTCCAAGTATTTGAAGGGTCATAACAGAAATCAGGTGGAAAAACTTTTAAAATATGGTCTTCTTGACACATTTGCAAAAACTCATAGTAAATAAGAACCATTTGGCCGTTGTACATGTCTCTCGTTGCTTCATTTTTACACTAATACTACCAGATGTACCCTACTATTTTTCTTACTGGCCGATGAAAAATTGATATTGAGGGAGACTAGTGAGGCTCTCCAACTCGCCACATCATTGAGGAACCATTGTGGATCTCAAGCAGAGACCGACTGATGACATAGCCCAGACTCTGAAGATCTTTTGCAAGATTGCGTTGCCTTCATCTCTCTGCCTAAAGACTGTTTTCCTCACACACTTCCTCTGCAACTACTACTTTTTAAATACAAATGGGATTGCTTTACCTGCTTGTTGAAAGAAGCAGCTGTGCTCTTACCTGCATTTTTCTCCAGCTTCGTCTCCTAATCTGGCTCTTCTCTAACACATGTGGTTAGCTCATGTGGACCTCAGGACCTGTGTGCAAACCTCCTCTTTGGAGACAGTCCTGCCTATAAGTAAACAGTGCTTCCCAGGTGTTTCAGATGAATATGTCCAATCACATATGTTCATAGAGCAAAGTTGCTTTCCCTACAGTCTTTGTTTTCCAACATTTGCCCTATAAAGTTTCTGCTTTGGTTTCCCACATTCACCTAAGATATTTTATCATGTCAAATTCTATCTATCTTTGATCCATGGCCCTTTTATCATTCCCAGGGTCTTAGCCTCGATTATCCTTGAGGATATGTCAATATTCTGAACCAAACTTGACAAACAATATATGTTATTGATTTCTACAACTACCTCTTCTGTGTCTTGTTGCGTTCAATGACATTCTTAGTAGCACATTCCACCCACCATGACCACTCTACTATGGGCCTTTGGTGATAGAGTATCCAGTTGGACTACATAGAAAAGGAATCATCTGTGCAAATGAGCTTTGCATCAACATTCTCACCGACATCATTATGATGTAGATCTAAAATGCCTCCCACAATTCTCACATATTCAAAGAAGGGCCTTCTGAGAAGTGATTTGATTATGGTGGTGCCTGAGTCATCAAGAGATTAATGCAGATATAAATTCATGAGCCACGGGGAGGGTCACTGGGTTGGACTGGAATATGTTCTTGCCCCAGCTCTTCTCTCCATTCTCTCTCATCCCGGGCTATCTTGTTCTTCCCCAATTCTGACAACACCTTGGAATCAGCCACTTATGGGCTCAATCTTCAAAAGCATGAGACAAGCCTCCTCTGTTAGGCTGTTGGCATTGGCTATTTTTTTGTCTATTCAATAAGAAAGCTATGTATAGTGCTTTGTAGAACTGTTGTCTGTGTCAGCTATCTGACATTCCGTGATTTCAAAGCAAACCCTGAGGGGATTTGACTCACCATGAGAGATAGAAAAGTTCCATATTTTGTTATACAGGTTCTGCTTTAACTTGCCTTTAACCACCCAGCAGAAAAGTTTAACCACGAAGCATAAAACATAAAGCTAGGTTAGTATGCTGAGCTGTAAAAGGTTTAAATCAACAGCTTCCATCATTGCCAGTTTTGCCAATAACCCACTGGGATTATGGAACATTGGATTACACATACAACTACTTTTTTTTTTTAGTTCAATGAGAAGAAATATTTTGTGCCAATAATGATTTTAAAAATTATCATGTCTACACCCTGTGCTCTGTATAACTGCTAAGAGGACAACAATATGCATTGTGTCAAATACCGCAAATGTATTACTAATGTGTTTTGAAAATGTCACATTGTTATTTCTTATTAAATGCATAAAAAGGGAAAACTAAGAAAGCTAATACAAATAGAAATCAGTGGCTATCGATACCACACAGTCCTGAGACACCACTGCTTCCTGGCCTGGGCAGTCTGAGAAGGAATAGCACTTGCCTGTGCCAAGTCACAAAGGTGATTCACAAAACCAGAATTTCCAGAAATTTCCCAGGACCCCTCTCCTTAAACTCTGATTTTACTCCTCCAATCCTTTCCTTCTACTTCAGCTGTGCTGATATAGCTTTCTGTGTTTGTTTCTCATACCAGATGAACCATGACTTATCTTGGGGAGAGGTGGTCAAAATTATTCTGGGAAACACTGCTTCCTGCAGTCCTTTCTCAGTCTTTTAAAATGTTAATTATGATAATAAAAGTGCAGTAAAAAACTATTTAATTCTATTGAGACCAACAACTCCCAAACACAATTGCTTGATTGCTAATAAATCCGCCTTTCTTTGCTTATACTTGAGCCTCCTTGTGTTAGCATTTCATGTTTAGGCAGTTGTCACCATTCTTGCGCCTCTAAGAACTTCCGCAGGAACAAGTCTTTCTCACTCAGGAGTTGTCCTTGTAGAGCTCAACACTAGCCCTGGCCATGTGACCTGCCCACACTCCCACCACGGCCTTTCCAGCAACCTTCTCACACTTGCTTTGGAACTGTAATCTCCCTGTCTCCTGCATGACCAGCCATGTCTTAGCAAGGTAAATCCTTCAGTGAAAACATGCTCATATTTACTGGGAACATCTTGAAACTTCTCATTTTTGTGAGCGCCACACCATTTCTCCTCTATTACTACTTTAAATTCCCTCATCTCTGTGATACCTACCTATAGCTGTAGCCCAGAAACTTAAAATCTTCGAGCCTTCAACATTTAGGAGAAAAGCATTAAGCCTCACAGTTACTCTGGCCTGAGAATATACTCCAGTTTCAGGAGCCTGCTTCAGAGCTCTAGGTTAATAAAGGTTAGCAGGAATCCAGGCTTTGAGTTCTAATGAATTCCCAGGTGATGCCAATTACTGGGACCCCACTTGGGGCCTTTGGATGAATAGGTTCATGCATAGAACAGTCTTCCTTCAAGAAGCCTCAAGTTGCTCTACACTGAGAAATCGAGAGCAAAAAAAAAAAGAACAGAGAGATAGCGGTAATGAAGGCAGATATTCAGGTCCCCTGGGACACAGGTAGCAGCAGAAGTGCGGTGCTGTGGGGCAAAGAAACAATATGGTGTTGGCTTTACTTCTAATCTAAAACATTAGAAAAATTTCATTTGTGCCTTTCCAGGGTATCCACTGTACCTTTCTGTTAAAAGGGAAGGAATAGCAGGGATGAGAGAAAGGAAAACAAAATAAAGAATGAAGGGAAAAATAATATATCCGTATATACATACAATAATTTGGATAACTTTACTACTGATTTCTACCTGTGTAATGAAAGGAATGGTTAATATTTAAATTATTTTTGATTTTTAATTTTTAACTAATGTTGCTTGCTTATATCTCATAAGCTGAACAACTAATTTGAAGGCAACAACATGCAATATAACAACCATTGCTGAATTGCCATCATTTTATTTAGTGAAATTCTTTAGTATTTATGATTATTTTTACCATTTTTATCTTCTTCAAAAATGATTTAAAAATTTGCCAACATAAAAATAATGAAATTTTAAAGACACAATTTTCTGTGTCTAAATATTGATATAGTTTAGATAGGCCACAGGAGAGGGCAGTGATACATACAAGTGACAGTTTCAATGAAGCATTCCTTTCTATCATACTACAGTGCTTAGGACACTGATTTCAGGACCTCGATAAAGATAAAAGTGTGAATTTTCTTAAAAAGTAGAATATTTGTTTCTACCCCAGTAGCATGAGGGTAACATGTCCAGGGCTGACACAGCAGTCCTGGGAAGCAGACCCCCCGTGAACACACAGTAGCGTTGCCCAACCACTCAGTGCACAAGGCTCCTCTGCTGTGAGCAAAGACACCAGCCTCAGCTTTGTAGGTAGTGGAGGAAAAGAGACTGCAGGGCACAGTCCTACCTGTACAGCACCCATCAAATTCTTCACATATCCTATGTGAACCTAGCCGAGCGAGGCTGGAGGCAAAGGAGGCCAAGGTACAGAATTTTTCCTCTCAGATGAAGCTTGTGTTGTCTGTCAAACAGCACAGCTGTGGAAGGGGCAGCCAGCAGTCTCTGCCATATGCGCTGTAATGCACTAGCCTTTGTGTGTTCCTGGTTAAGTATGCCAAATGATATGCTTGATAATGTGCACCTCACTCTTTTGAAATGTTGCATTATTGTATTTATGATATTTTATATGCTCACTGTATATCAGATATATATGTATATATGCATATATATATATATATATCCCTAAAAATGATTTTTTTAATCTACTATACATTATGATCCATTTTGAGAGTAAAGAATGGAAAAATTACATGAGTGTTATGATGCTATCACAATTAGCAAGGCATTTTGGGATACTGTTTATGCTATCTTCATTAAATACTTTTAGTGTCTACTTTTTAAGACAAATGCATATTAGCATGTGAATGTAGATGCATGGTTTATAGATTTAAAAATGTACCCATATTTTTATAGATGATAAATGCTTGACATGTGTTGTAACTCGGTGTGTGCAATTCTGTTCATGTTGTAGAAATTCATCCGTGCAATGAACTTGTCACAGGAAGGACACCTCCATAAGGGAGAACAGTGGGTGGCGTACTGGCCCCAGCCGGAGAAGTCCCTGAGTATAGAATCTGATACCTTCCCTCCAGCTCTGAGCTTCTGCTATTTTCCCATCACATCATCAGCAATGATGTCTCTGATGAAAAGCAAATTATTGAGAATTCATAGTTAATTTGGCCACATCTAGCTGCAGAAAACACTGTACAGGTTCCAGTGAGCCTGTGTCTGTTAGAAGTGAGATGCCGAACAAGACTCAAGAGCTGATCCATTGAGGAGAAAGACCCCCCCAAAGGGATGGGAGAAGCAGCCAAGAAGACAAACAAACTGCTGTGGCCCTTGTTCTACAACACTGAGCCTCAAGAAGCAAAGGCTTTGGTTCACAAGCATGTGACATTCCCAGCTCTGGGACTCAGAACATGGACGCTACAAAATCCCTTATCTGTGTTGTGCTCAGGTTTTTATGTTTGTCATTGTGAAGAGAGAGGTGATGCTCCTTTCACAATCCAGATGCGCATCAAACGCCAGTAATAAAATCCACCTTGAAAACTGTAAATTCATGCATGTCTTGACTTTTATTCAAGGAGAGTTAGGGCTTGGATATTAAAAAGTTAAAAGGAAGTTTAATTTATATGACACTGAGGAACTCACATGTGAGAATAGTTATGTTTATAGGAAGGGAAATAATATTTATTTTGCATCACGTATCATACAATACCTTCCCTTTCATATTTCTTCCTCAAAACCACTCTGCAGGTAGCTGTGTTTATTCTCATTTTACAAAAGAAAAACCCTGGGGCTCAAAGAGACTCTCTAACCTTGACAAGGCTATGTGTGTAGGACATGACCGAGCTCTTAATCAAACTAAGGCTGTGTGACTCCTCAGATCCATTCGGCGGCCCACACTCAGGCAAGCTGCAAGTCTGTCTGGTTCAGAGCCCTACATAGCTCTTCTCAGCTGTGTGGAAAGGATGAAAGGATGGCTCTCAGATGCTAGAATAAAAGACTTCATCTGATGCTTGAGGAATCGTTTATATAGTGCTCTTAGCATGGTATGTTTGTGTCAGAAGGCTTATCCACTGGAAGCATGTTGGCCAACACAGAAAGAGAGGATTCAGGCTAGCAGAGGACAGTTGGAAGCCCTGGAAAATGGCCAGCAGAGGGGTAAAGACTCTGCTTACATGTTGCCATCTGATTCAGGCACAGTTGTGTAATTCGCCTCTTGCCACAAGTAGGTGAGGCTCAGAGCTTCCGTGGAAATATCTGTGAGCAAGTTCCCAAGAACAAAAAGAGGCATAGGGACAGCTGATTTTCTGGCTTAATGGCCACAAGTACTGAGGTCACAGGGTTTGCTGAAAACTGAGCCTGAAATATTTATGAAGCACCGTTTATCTTTGCAGAAAATCCTACCCCAAGGCTCTCAAAATAAAACAAGTAATAGACCTATGTCTTTTCCTCTCCTGAAGGCGTTCAATAATTAAATGATCATACGAACACAGTATATCTTTCTGCACAAGAGGGACATTAGAATATTGTTGAAAGAAACAGAAGCGAATATTCTCCTTCCCTAGTATAACTATTCATTTGTGGCTTGAATCCTTGCACCATCTCTTGGGTTGCTTCAAATAGTAGACCACACCCAGACAGGAGTCTGCAACCCCCACACATGCTTGGAAAAGGGAAACTTCCCACACAGTGTTGATGGTGCGCATGTGGAGACTCCCACAGAGTAATTATTCTTTATAAGAGAAAGCGTGGCCCCTGACAGCTTAGCATCCCCAACAGCCAACCAGTGTCAACAAACTTTTATGGTGAATTTATGGTAGCAAGTCCTGAGCGCTGGATTAACAGACCTTTTCCTTCCGTAATAAGAGGCCATTAAACAAAGAAGGAGGGAGGAAACTCTAAACATAGCCTGAGCTTAGACCCTGCACATTTTAGGGTAGTAATGGTTTTCAGGCTCAGCAGGTACATTAGCTTCCTGGAGGAGCAGCCCTGCATTACCTTCCCGGGTCATTGGGCCCAGCTCTTCCAGGTAGGGATCATTAGAGCTGAGCTGAATATGCCCTTCTCTTCATAGATTTTTGAGGAAGATTCTCAGATGATGCTCAACGTTGATGAGACAATACAAAATATGCTCACAGCTTCAGGTAGCTCAAAAAGCAAGGCTTTCAAGCTTTAGACACTGAGATTAATTTGATGAGTAACAGCTGAAAATGAACTTGCTGAACAAGAGCTATGACTGCCTCATGACGTTGGAACTCGTGTAGGGAGCTTGTTGAGTAAGGTTTCCTGCTGCAGGTGTTCATAATGCCAGACACCAAGGTACAACACAGTTTTTCTTCCTTAATCATATATATATATATATATATATATATATATATATATATATATACACCCCCACTTTATAGTAACAGAAAAATAACCATAGAGACATGAAATTTTTTTTATCAAAAAACATAGAGCACAGTAAGATTTTGAGCTCCAGTGTGTGTGGGATCAGAGATGTTCATACTAGTTGTTATGAATCACTCTTTAACTCCTAATTAAACAACAAAATCAAAAAACTTAGGAAATAAGGGGCTGGGGAGATAGCTCTGCGGCACAAGTGCCTGCCTGGCAAGTGCAAGGTCATGAGTTTGAGCCCCAGCCCTCCCCCCCCACACACACCAACCCCTTAGGAAATAAAGGGAAAAAGCTGATTACATGATAAAAAGTGATCATACGTGCTCTAAGAAATAGGAAAAAAATAAGTGATATGTCATTTTATAGAAATTCACAATTCTTTATGTGACTCTTGCCTTCAGGTTTTTGGGATTTTTGTGACATGTGGCATCAGCTCTCCCAGAAGGACCTGGGGGTCCTTAAGGAAACAGGTTAATATCTCTCCTGAGAAAAACTTCGCACAACATTCAAAATGGAAAGGCTAGAATTCTATTCCTTTTAGTTTCTTGTCAACTTTTACTGTCAAATGAGTGCAGGCCAAATTAGAAGTTTCATCTAATGTGTGAAGGAAAGTGCTACTGCTTCTCACAGTTTTTTTTTTTTTTTTTTTCTCTTTGCCTTAACACATCATTTAATTCTCCAAAACATTTTCTGGTGGAGAAGAACCCATTATAGTGCTTGATGTCTCTTGGAATCAAAAAAGAAGCGGCCTGTTTTATCATGACTTTCTCCAATTCAGTGGATGGTCTAAAAATCAAGTGGTGGAACTCACATCCTCGGAAGCATTTTTACACAATGTTGAACAGAGGAGACTCTTGTAGTCACATGTGTGTTGGTTAAGCGACAGGCTTCTTTTAGCCTGGCTGTGCTGGAGAAACTGACAGACATTAATTTCTTAGAGTTCTGACAGACGAGAAGTCCAAGATCAAAGTGTCCATCAACTGGCCTTTTGGTTTTAGGTGTTTACATTTTGTGCATGAAAATAAAAGGATTGTGTGGCAAGAAAGAAGTCCAGGGAAAGAGAACTTTGTGATGTCCCTTCACAGAAAAGCACTGATCTCCTGACAAAGACCCTCTCCCCATCCTCTCATATAAACATAGTTGCCAAGGATGGAGGTGTGACCGAGGGATGTGTGACTTTCCCAGCATGTGACTGCCCCTAGGTTCAGTCCTCAGCACCGCAAGCAAATGAAAGGAAAATGGTGAAGGAAGCCACCAATTGTCCTCGCACAGGCCTACATCCTAATCCATCAGACTGGTGGTTAGGCTCTCACCCAACAGTTTTGCACATGAATCTCTCATGAGGCTTCTTTCCCTCTGGTTCATAAGGGAACAGCCAGAACCCCTTCCTACCTCCAGGCTTTCACACCTGCTATGTGGGGTGTGTGATGGAGTGGTAGGAAAGTGCTGTGGGAATCCCTTCCCAGTATCCTCAAATTTCCCTCATCCTTAACACGACAACGCCTCCTTTGCCTGTGAATTTTTTGAGTTACAAGGAGAAAAGGATTGTTTCTCCTAGGATCAGCTGAATGCACACTTTCATACTCCCATAAGTCTTTCTCTCTTCTCTAGCTCTTCTAATGATAAAAAAACAAAATCAAGAAAATATGTATCTGCCCATTGGCCCTAAAACAAAGCCATGCGGCTTTGTTTTGCTCCCATCACATGACAGTTTTGATAGAAGTAAAAAATAAGGTACTCACTGAGCCAGCCATCTGGTCTACAGGAAGTGGAGGCTGTGTCCTCTTCCTAGGGAGGAGAACTTGCATCAGAGCAGGAGACCAACTTGAGAAAGGCCCATGCAGTTGCCGCCTGTGCTGCATTCCTTTGCTCACTCAATAAATATTTGCTGCATTTTGTGTATAAACCTCTGCACAAAGGGCCAAAATCTTTCAATATATTATTCATGTATGTTAAAGGATGTAAGATGACACAGAGCATTTAAGTGCAAATCCAAGTATGTGTGTGAAAGAGAGAGAAGAGAGAACTTAAATATATCAGTTTTGTAGTGTTCTTGTTTTGCTAGCTTCTCTTTTACAATAATTTGATAGGTTTTATATAAGAGAGAATCTATTATCCTATAATTTTTGACACTTTTTTATAAAATAATTTGCTGAAGTACTATGGAATATTTTTAAACAAGTATACAGTTGTTAAAAAGGTACATTTTAGAGGCAGATTGTCAGAGCCTTGATGTGCTCTCTCACAAAATAAAATTTAAACATAGAAGTGCAGACCTCCAGTGTGACAGCATTGGAAGCAGGAGGACTTTGGAAAGTACTTACGTTGAAATGACTTTCATGTTGTTTTGGACTTTAGTATAGGGGTTAATGTCCTTATAAGAAGAGGGTAAGACCAGGGCTCTTTCTCTTCCCCCTCAAGTATGCTCTAAGGGACTTCTTGGAAGCCAAGGACAGAGTCCCTCCCCAAACAGCTATACTGGCACCTGATCTGGAATTTCTACCCTCTACAACCAAAAGGAGTAAATGCTGCTGTTTGAGAACCCAGTCCATGGAAATCTCGAAGCCAGAGCTGACCAAGGCACACACTGCGCAGACTCTTGTCTAGTGGCTAGGACAACATGGATAGGCCACCTACCTTCACTCTAGTTTCGTTTCCTCAGTTATAACAAGTCGGTAATGACAGCAGCAACCCTAAGGAGTTGTCATGAGATAAAATGAACAATTACACATACGCCGCATGGTGACTTCTCTGACACATATCAGTCTCTCAATAAACACTAGCTACTAACCTGTGGTTGTGTGTGGCCACGTGTCTTCATCTGAATAGTCACAGTCAACCCTGTCCTTTTTATAAGAACTGGAGTCATATATCTGAGGCCTTAGCAGATGCAGTGGTCCCTGCCTTATCACAGAGTTTATGTTTCAGACACCCCTGTGAAAAGAGAAAGAAAAGTAGCAACATTATCTTTATTTTAACTTTTATGTATATTTTAAGGCTTTACAAACCCTTTGCACCCTCTTTTAAACCTTCCCCTCACTTTTAAAAACACTTCTAATGTTCTAACCATTTTCTAAACTTGTAAACCTATGTAATTTTAACAACATACGTGTATTGTGCAGTACTGCAACATTCCTTGATATAGCGAAAAATCTGCGATAAAATATTTGACTAATTTTTTTATGAAAACTCTGGAAAATTCAAACCTTAAAATGGTGAGGGACTATTGTACTAGGTTTGGAATTTTTCAAATGGTAGGTCAAAGCCTTGAAAAAAAAGAGTGGTAAAGTCGTTGCAACTGAAACATTCATGTAAGAAGGCCTTTAAAGTGCTTTGGTTAATACATAAATTCATTGCCGTGTCTGGGAGCTCACACTGACCCATTGGTCATCTGAGCCTAACATCTCTGTAGTCTTCTCCAGCAGAGTATTTTCCACTGGGTGGTGAGAGGGAGGTGTGAAATCAACCATCACCACCGCTGTGAAGATGAAAGCTAACAGCAAATATCCATGAAAAACTAGAAAAGAAAAATAAAGACATTGTACAGCAAATAAGTAGAGATGGTAAAATGAATACTGACTACATTCTCCAGTTCTCCCACTGCACTGAAAACTCCAAAACATAAGATTCAGCACAGATGAACAATACTGAAGAAAATAATCATTAAGTGTGAGCCATTCACACACACACACACCCACACACACACAAATTATAACTATTTAGAGCCTTAGTACACCTGTTGCATCTTGTTAATAAAGTCAGTGGTAGGAAGGACTCTCTTCTCACCAGGATCATTTTTCTGTTATATCATGGACACACAGAGACCATGGAGACAGTGTGTCACAGTCTGGACTCAGTGGGCCCAGAGCAGAAATGAGGCAAGACCTCCGTGCAACTGATGGTGCAGGTGGAGCCAAGAGGACTGAGTGCCTCCAGGTTTTCAGCATGGCAGGGGTGACCATGTCATTGGAAAACTCATGGCTCAGCAAGATCACAGTTACCATGGCTTCCTGATGGTTACCATGGAAATCCAATACAGGTCGCAAAGACATCAAATGGATCCTTTTGGGCTCGACATTTCATAAGGAGAGTTGGTATTTAGTTGACCTAGAAATTACTCAGGAATCATTCAGTGGAGAGGAGTACTGACAGGGGAACTCACATAGGAAGAATGGGGCGAGAGTTCTGGTTTCTTTCTGAGCTTTGTCCTAAGAACACTTTGAAAATAGAAGAATTTTTTCGCATCTCCTAAGATCTGATACATACTAGATGCATAGCATTCACATCTAGCAGTAAAGAACAATAAAATGTCCCATGTGTTCCTTTACTCTGTGTCATTTATCTGTGCTTCAAAGTATCTAGTTAAAATTGAGTGAAGTGAATTAACCCTATCTGACACTAGAGGGAAACCTGGCTCACCTCTCTCTGGGTGGGAAAGGCTATAGATAATTGAAATTATTTATATAAATTCCAAAATGCCAAACAGTGTTATGAAGACAGTATTGTCAAACAATGAAACTATACGATATTACATTGCAAACTCTGAGAAGCCTCAGGCATTCAACCCTGGACTTGCCAAATAATCACAGTTCCTGGCAGGTGGCCTGTGCATCACCGAAGCAGTCCCTGGAAGCACTCCAGAAACGCCAGCACTCTGGCATCCAGGCTAGTGTTTCCATAGCTCTTTTCCAACTGGACAGGAAAGAAGAATTAGCAGAAGTGCCTGTATTAATGACGTTATATAATCTTTTCACAAATTCTGTGACACAGTAGTTATTTCCACCAACATTCTATAGATATATAAATCTGAGTTTCAAGTGTTCTAGTTAAAGTACTTTAGGTCTTAGAATAAGTACTTTGATGAAGTATCATTCATATTTAAATGTTTCAATGGAGGGATAGATTGGTGGAGAGGTGGATGAATGGGCAGGTAAGTGGATGGATTGATAAGTTTTAGGGTATATTTCTTCAATTTTGTTCCTCATATCCCACAATTTAAGTGGCACTTTATTTGGTTCATTTGAGGGGGAGAGAGAGAAACAGAGGCAGACACCCAGACACAGACACAGGTACAGACACAGACAGAGATTGTAAGGAGGGCAAAAAAAAAATTTAAGGCTGGAAAATGATTTAAGGATGGAAGAAGAAGAGAGAGGGGAATGCAGAAAGAGAAATGTAAAAGATTCAAATGTGATATACATATGTACCAACTCCCCACCATGAAAGTATTTGCTTGTATTGTAAATTGGTTTCAAAACAAATCTTGGAAATTCATTGTCTTTAGGATGTATTGACTGCCAAATTTGCAGCTAAACTGGTAAGCTATGTAGAGAAAAATGTGACAATATAGACAGTGAAATGAAACTATGTCCCTGGTGTGTCGCAGTGACCACATAACTCTTCAGTTCTGTGGAACTGTGGAAGCCCGTACATTATGCAGAATTCAAACACTGTATCACAGAGCACGACTCATAATTCACAACAGGGCTTCCTTTAGTAGGGCAGCCAGAATATTTCAGCAAAAAGAATCTCTTTCTTTTTATAGAAATGGAAATGCAACTGTGATGTTTTGGCTAGGAATTTATTTGCCTTTACATAATAGGATCTTAAATATTTGGGAGCTAGGGATATAGCTCAGTGGCATAAGCATCTGCCTATTAAGTGTAAGATCCTGAACCTGATCTCTGGTACAGCATTCCATGTGATCCTGAAACTCCAGGTGCTCTGTGCATGCCAGAAACCTGGCATGGTGCTACATACCTGTAATTCCAAGGCTGCAGAGACTGAGATAGTAGGATCACTATGAGTCTGAACTGCATATCAAGACCTTGTATCAAAAACAAAACAAAACTATTTGGATACTTGGCTCGGTTTTACAATGCAACTGGTGAGTGGCAGGCAGCAGAGATACCTATGTTGACCTCGCCCAACCATCTGTACCATGTTCCTAGCTTTCCTCGAAGTCAGTTCAACAGCCAGTGTGGCAGAAGCCCCAAACTACCTAAAATAATCTATGCTTCTACTGTTAAAAGCAAAAGTAAAGAGTAATTATAGAAAGACCAAATCATATACAGAAAATAGAGTCCTTTCCAAACTCTTTACTTGAAGGACTTATAATATGCACATAGTTAAATATGCACATTCACTTATGAAAATTATATATACATGTATATATATTCTACTCCATAAATTCTGTTCTCATAAATTCTGCACCCAGCACTCAGAAGTTTCTTTAGTCCAGATCCCACCCTACCTGGCAGGACTGCTTGCCTTTGCTGAAGTGAGAGGCGTCCTAGTTAAATAAACCCAGGGATCTGTATGGGGCAGTCAAGCCAGGAATAAGGTGATGAGCATATACAGTTTGTCAAATGTTAAGGTGGCAATAAAGTAAAGCATTGCTATGGAATGAATGTGTCCACCTAAAATGTGTGTTCTGAAGCACTGGTTCCCAGGTGGTGGCATTTGAAGATAAGGTCCTTAGTAGATAATAAGAGTTACATGAGATCTTGAGGCTGGTTTGACCGTCATAGGATTAATGTCCTTATAAGGAAGGGACAAGATATCCCTCTTTTTAGGTGTGTTAGCTAAAAATAAGTGGTATGAGGATAAAACATGCTCTTCCAAATATTACTGTAGTGACATCCTAATTTTAAACTTGTAGCTTCCAGAATTTAGAAAAATAAATAACTGCATGGAGTCTAAAACATTGCGTGTATGGCATTCTACTGCAGTAGCCTGAACTAAGATCTGCAACTTGGAAATAACCAAGGTAATGCCCCCTGCATTTTGATGGCATTCCATCTTACAAATGTATTGGGTAATTTCCTCTAAAGTTGAACAAATATTTTAACATCACATTCAATTTATAACTTGTGAACCATCTTCAAAATGGGCAAAGGTATTTCAAATATTCGAATCCTAGTATCTGCTAATGACTCAGCCTCTTACAACTTCAAAAACTAGTCTCAAACCTGTCGTCATCTTGTGACTTGTCAAAGTCTGATAGTTTTCCCTCAGTTGGATACCACGAACTTCTCAAGCTGTTCTTCACCTCTGCATATATTCCTTCACTCATAGGTTTTCTTACCATCTTGCAGTAACTTTTCTAGCACTGTATTAAACCATCTAGATAGATAAAGAGCTTCAGGATTTTAGTTGCAATAGAAGTCAGCCAAATGTACATGGCCTCTGTGTACATAGCCAAATTTACCTAGGCAAGGAGAAATTCACAAATCGGTGTCACAATGGCTATGAAAAGTCGGGGCTATATCTCCCCCTATATTCTCTCCAGTTATCCCAAACCAAGGCATCACACCTGTTCAGTGATTCCCTATTCCAGATCTCATGCTCTTTCTAGCTCCTTCCACATGCCCGCATCCCCTGGGAATCCAGCAATGACCTGAAAAGCTTTTCATTTCATTCCACAAAACAACTTGGATTTTATTGTTCTGAAAGGCCCTGTGAGTTTCTGCTTTTGTGTAAGAACATTCATATTTAGAGCTGGGGATATATCTCAGTGCCTGTCTGGCAAGTCCAAGGACCTAAGTTTGATACCTGGTACTGCAAAAACACAAACAAAAAAAAATCTAAGCTATTGACCACCCACTCATTTTGTAACTAAAAATATTCTCTCCTATGACAAAGCTCAGTTTGGGGCGATGACTTGTCGACTAGTGTGAAGGTCAACATAACTGCTTCCCAGGGGAAAATTTTATGTTGCTTAATAGAATGGCATGATATTATAACATTCGTTTTATATAGTCACTCAAGAAAACATTGGGGGGAGAGGGTGAATAGTTCTATCAGGAAGAGGCATCTATGCTCCTTCCATGTACCCCAGGGCGTTCATCTCAGCCTCCTTCCATCGCTTCTCCTGTGGCACAGTTCCCAGTTCCCAGTGTGCTTGTTCTTTTGTGGCCATTACTGCCACCCTGCCCATCTGGGTTCATTTTCCATAGAACACTTCTGGGTAGTGCAAAAGATTCAAAGGAGCCTCCTCATTCTTTGTTGCTCTTTAAAAAAAAGGACCAAGATCATCTTCCCTGTCTTCAAACATTTCCAGTTGTATAAATAAGTTTGTGGTCTTCATCATCTCAAAAGGGGAATGAATGCTTAGAAAAATCAAAGTCCTTTCTACCTGTGATTTGCTTAAGGGATACTTTCATTGGCATGGGCTCTTCATTTTCCCTTTCTGTCCCTCAAAGTAAAATCCACTTTACTGTTCTTTTTTTCTAAAAACAAAAACTTATACCTTCTCTTGTGAAGCCCTTACTTTAAGACTTTAGACTACAGAAATAGAACACTAGGCATCTCTAATCTCAAGCAAGTATAGAAACTTTGCCAATGGAAAAGGAAACGGATTAAAATCATGACTCACCAAATTATATTTAGCAAAGTACTTAAAATCAACTTAGCCCATGTGTATTTTTTCAGTCATTCATTAAAACAAAGGTAATTATGTAGTATAACAACTGACATATAAATGAATGAGTATAAAATATTTAGTATAAAAAATCTTGGAATAGCAGAAAAATAACTGGCTTCCATATAACCTTGCTTTTAATTGTATAACCTTGAATAAATAGCGTAACTCCTCTATTTTCAGCTTTCTCATCTGAAAAATAGGGATGCTAGTCTCAACTATAAGGATTTATAGATAGGCAAATGTATCATTTGAAGAGCATAAATCTAAATATTCAAATGAAATTATCAGTTCTATATCATGAATGCTGAAATAGCTATATGTGCCTGATGCATGTAGGACTTCTATGAGAGGCAGAGGGAGTGAGGATTCAGATATCTTTGTGGCCACCTACATTCTTCAATCCTGCTTGCTCTCTGTGTAAGCCTGAGAGAATGTTTTCTCTTTACGTGACTCTCCTTAGGTACACTGTACGTCATCAGTCCCTTTCCTCTGTGGCCCCATAATCTCCTTGAACAGAAAATGTAGGATGTCGCTGAGTTATAGGATGTTACTGTACAGGGTCTCTTGTGTCCCGATTGTGTGTGACTGAATTCTGTTAAGTGAGACTTACTGTCCCTTGATAGTGACATTTTTCCACCCTGTTGAATTTCCAACTTTTTCTTTGTCATCCATTTCCTTAAGCTGCTAATTTACAAGATTTGTGGGTGCCTAACTTTGTCTGCTTTCTGCCCCTATAAAAAATACGTGAAATGGGTTATTTGTAAAGAACCGATGTTTATTTGGGACCTGATGCCAGAGGCAGTGAGTCACAAGGCATGATGCTGGCTCTGGTGAGGATTTCTTACCATATGATCCCGAGGCAGATGGCATAGTATTGTAAGTGTGAGACAGAACAAGGGTGCTAACTCAAGTTTCTCTCCTTTTTCTTTTAGAGCCACTGATTGTATCCTGGAGGACCTGCCCTCTCAGCCTCAGCTAATCATAATTACTTCCCCAAGTCTCCATCTGGAAATTTCATACAGTACGAACATTAGGATCCAATTCCTAACAAGCAGACTCTTGTGACACATTCAAATCCTGGCAGTGGGTTTGCAGCCAATTTCACTAAACTCCCATGACAGAACCAAAGGGATTACATAGAATGTTGGGTCTGCATCCACAGTCTATCGGTGTTTACCAGCCTCCCATTTCTGGGCATATGTCTGCCAGAGTCTAGTGTTTCCTGCAAGCTTAATTCATCTTGTTTTTCTTTGGGGGCTTTCTAGATTTTCTTTTTCTTTCTTGGTATGGATTTTAAAAAGATAAATCTACACCACTTTTCGTATCACTTTTTCTTACACAGACTCCTAAATGTGTTCCAGCAGACGGTGAGCCATCTCGTCCAGTGCTTTGCCATCAGAGACATACTCCCCTCAGAGAGCTTTTTCCTTCCCTCTTCTCTGCTATTTAACTTGTACCAAAGGAGAGCGAATTAAGTTCTGTGTGCCCCAGCTATCATCTTCCTGCAGGCAGAAGGCACTTTGGCCAATCTGGATTTGACTTAGACCTCCTTTCCCACAGGCGAATCACTTAGGGGTCTCACCTTCAGCAAGACCTCTGTGGCTATTAGGAGAGACAGGAGATTGGAGATGAAGCCAGTGCAGAGTATGGTCAGACCAGCTGGGAAGTGGATAATACCGAATATAGGTGCAAGGCTGGTATAAGGAAACCTAGGCTCCCAGGCTAGGAATACATCTATTAATATACTCTATGCTCAAAGGCCTTTACTATCTTTAATATCTATGCTCTGAGACCTTGCTCCTAATCCCCTTATCTATATAATCTTAATGCTATAAGACTGGAACAAAAACTCCACTTCCAGCCCTCTTTCCTCTCCATAGAGGCTTATTCCTCCCCTGTTATCCTCAATGAAGCAACATCTTTCTCTCTTGGGTAGAGGCACAGATGCAGTAAGGCATGGACCTCAGAGTGGTTGCTTTAGAAACAGAAAACAGTTCCCTAACAACAGGGTGGGATGGGTTCTCCTTAGCTACACTGGCAGGTCACCCTCTGTTGATCTGCTCTGCCATTCTGTTGTCTGGGGACAAGACGATAAAGTGCTGGTAGTGACTGGTAGTAGCCTTATGCTTTATGTACAAAACGCAGGAGGAAATTCTGGCCTGGTGTGAAGACTGCTTGCTTGAGTGGGGGCAGGAAAAGGAAATATGCTGGTAGCTAAATGAAACATGCACCCTGTCCTCCAGGTTGAGTGTCCTTAAAGATGTCTAAGGTGTCTTTGTGCACTTCAGGTGGGATTTGGGGGAAAACATAAAATGTAACTGCTGTGAGTTTTCTAGAAAGACAGAGTTAGCCTGGAGTGTGGTAAGACTATGGTCTTGGTTTATGTATGAAAAATTAGTTCTACACAGCAGTAGTTCTTGACAACAGATGTGGGACATGTGGGGTGAATGCTATGAACAGGGCTTGGAGGAGACACCTTTAGGCAGCAAAATCCAGTGTGAATGAAACTTCTCAGCCTCCATTCTTGTTCCCATAAGGCATCATAGTCAATACCTGCAGCACAGGGATTATTTTGTACAATTAGACAATTGCCTAAGGCAACGTAATCCTTTGCTTTAATCATTGGACTTGTACCAGACACGAGAAGTGCATATGCACGTTCCCTGTAGCGTTAGGACAACTGTACTTCTTATGTTAATTGTGCATTTTAGTGTAGCATTATCTCAACTGTGGCATCAACATGAAAAGAAAGTTATTTCTCTGAAGATGTAGATGAAAAACTTTGAAGGGTAACTGAAGAAAAAAAAGCCTCATTAAATTGAGTGGGATTAAGAACATAAGGAATAAACAATAGGGAGGAGACAAAGAGAAGATAGGGGGAACCACATACGTATATTCACAGGATGGCTCAGGTGACTGTACTATTCATTTTTATCAGTTTTTGGAAGGCAGCAGTCAATGTTTCAAATTTTTACTTTGGTCAATTTTATATCTGTAATTTGACCAACTACATTGAAGATAGCAATGTGCAGTATAACAATTACTGCTGAATACTTGTCATCTTATTTTTTAAGATTCTGTATTACTTCTACTGTCTTATCTATTATTTTTTATTCTCTTTAAAATAATAATAAAGCCTAAAATATTATGAAAACACACATAATCTATGCTCAGAGTGACTTTCAATCACATCAAAGATATCATCCCATTTAAAAGAAATGAGAATTAGAAATTGATTAATTGTGGATGCAACTTTTTTCCAGATACAGAGACTAGAATATCAATAGTAGTATCCATACTCAAAGAGCTCAGTCCTAAACCCAAATATTGGCAAACAAATACATAATTAAAATACTAGTCACAAAACAGGTGTGCATGTGTTTATCTTTTTTTAATGAGCCCCCTCCTTAGTCACTGTTTTTGAATTTCTCACTGATCTCAAGTCTGGACTTGAAGGGATTATATATCTTTAAATTTGCCAAGAATATAAACATTGGTCTAAGTGTATGCTATAGGGAAACAGTGTATAAAGGGAGATAATATGGGATAAGAGGAAAATGAGACATAAAGCCACATGGATTTACTGTAGCAGGGCTAGCTGGTGCATCTCCGAAGGGAGTTTGGGGCAAGGACTCCAGTATGTGTGACAAGGGACCCTGGCTAGCACAAGTCACAATGCAGTTCACAGGGACTGTTGTGTCATTCATCTGTAGGTTTTCAGGGCCTCCAGTAAAACGAAAACATGTGCAAACAGGGACCTTACTTACATCGTCATCTAGCAGAGGTTAGCACCTCTCCACAGGCATGACATTTTCTCATCTGTGGACCGTGAGGAATCAGAAATCTGCAGGATACTCGGTAGGACAGAAATTGTAATGTAGCCATGTATCACTTATCAATGGGGATAGGCATGAGTAAATGAATGTCTCTTTCTTTCTTTCTTTCTTTCTTTCTTTCTTTCTTTCTTTCTTTCTTTCTTTCTTTCTTTTTAGGTGGGTGCAAGTACAAACCTAGATTCTGCTCAATCCCTCCACATGGCCTCTTCATGAAGTCCAGAAAGAAAGAGCAAACCCAAGATGTACAAAGCAGCTGCTGGTGGAACACTCTCTATTGCCTTAAAGTAACTTCTCCTTTTAATAAGTAGGATTGGGGCCCGGCGGGATGGCTCAGTGGTCTAAAGCGCCTGCTTGGGGAAGCTTGGGTGGCTTCAGGGACCGCTGTTCGATCCCCGGCACCACATGCTGTGCCAGCCCTGCCCTCGGGGCGGGCTGAGCCGGCCATAAAAATGAGTGAATAAACAAATAAAGGTTCTGAAACAAGAAAAAGATAAATAAATAAAATAAAAAATTCTTTAAAAAAAAATAAGTAGGATTGTAGGAAGAGTAGGGGAATGTTAAGAAGAAGAATTGAGTCATATCATACATGCCAGGGAGGTGTTTCAGCAGTCCAGTACTTACCGGGTAAGTGCAAGACCTGGGTTCATTCCCTGGTACAAGATTAGAAAAAGTTATATCATATACATAAACAAATTCCCTATAAGGAATTTCACCATTATGTATACCTAAAAGTGTACCAAGAAAATTAGTTAACTAATAAAAAATAAGAGCTATACTCCAAACAAATTTCAAAATTAGAGTGTAATAAATAATGTATGAAGCAGTAAAAGTTATTTACTACCTTTATTAAGTATTACAGGACGCACAAAATTGCTCAGATTACACTTGGAGTAAGCAAGAGCCAATGTGAGTTTGCCTGGAGCACTTGTCACAGACACATATGGCCTTAGGATGTCAGTGGCTTCCTGCATGCTTGGGTCCACAAGGTCCCACTAGAGCCTCTTGTGTTCAGAGATGGGGCTTTGGGGTCCCTCCGCTAAGGAGCTCAGTAGCTGAGCAGGAGGTGGGGATGTGGGGTGCCTCACAGAAGCGTGAGCTCTTGTTCCACCTGCTTCCTGCCTTCTCAGTTCCCCGGACCTCCCTGGATGCTAGCACAGGAACGGCTTCCCTTCCCATCGGCCCTTCTGCTATGCAGTTTCTGCTTTAGAGCCAGGGAACTATGGAGGAAAGCATAAATCAAAATAAAGCTCTCCTTCTTTAAATTATGGGTGGCATTTTGTCCCCACAATGAGAAAGTGATTAAAGGAGGTTCCCTAAACAATTCCCCAAATCCACTGTAATTCCCCAAATCCACTGTAATCCATTATAATCTTTTGGGATTATTACAATATATTTGATCTATCGTTGACCAAAATATTATGCAGTGCATAGCTTTATACAGGCCCCCTCTACATACTACTACTACTGCTACCACTACTACTAACACACACACACACACACACACACACACACACACACACACACACACACAGATAAGTTCCTAAGTTTTCCTAAGTTTGGCTGTTAACAAGGAAACAAACAAATACTGAAGGATTTCTTAAAGAAAGTTCACTCAAACAAGAGTATGAAAGCTTACAAATATCTGTTCTTGCTATGTTCAGATGCTAGGGTTTGCAATGACTCTCTCTTTTCATATTTTTTTTAGGATTTCCTGTATTGCTGTGCATTTTCTACAACAAGCACATGTAACGCTTAGAATAAGAAAAAAAAAAAAAGAAAAGAAAAAGAAAAACGGTAGTTTATCAATAATTTAAAAATGCGAGCTTCCTGAAAGTAGCTGGCTGCGAGTCATCGCTGTTGGTACCACAGTCTGTCAAAGGGTCACTGCCTGTTGCATCATTAATGGCAAAATCTGTGCTGCCATGCTGTCACCTTCCAACTAGAGTGCAAATAGAGTGCGGCTAAGACCACACCTCACTCCCATCTCTCCTTGCAAAGTAATGACGCGTTCTTGTTTTCAGTTATTTAATAGTATATGTCATTGTCATTATGTTATCTTGCAATTTTTATTCAGAGTCTGGCCTCTAACTGACAAGAAAGTTTCATGACAATAACATCCGTCTTTTTTTTTAATTGCTGTGGAAGTTTTATAGCTGGGGTAGTTCCTGATATGGAATAGATGTGCAGTAAATATTCATTGAAAAATATTTTCCCCAGCTCCCTCACAGTTAACCCAGCCCTCACCTGTGTGCTGCTTCCATGCCGAGGCTGCAACCCAGGAGCACAGCTCCCCAGCACCTCTCTTCCCTTTCTGGGGGAGCCAACACTGCGGAAGGCATCACCCCAGGATCAGGAACCTTGGCAGTGTCTGGCAAGAGTGGAGCCGCACCATCCCACCCTGTTGTGGGCAAGGCACACAAGCAGCAGAGAAGCCTTGGAGAGTGGCCTGGTCAGGTGGTCCAGCCACTGCAGGCGGCCTGCCGACCCGCTCGCCAGGGAACTGGGTGACGCATCTCAGCGGCTCCTGAGACGGAGCAGGGTGGGGTATGAGGTGTGTAGTGCAAGTACAGTCAGTGCTCGTTCCCTCTGTGGCAGAGAGAAAATGAGGCACGCCACAGTTACTTTGCAGAGACTTGAGGGCCTGAAAATGGGAAAATGTGGATGAGCGCTTCTCCCTGGTTCTATAGTCCTTATCTTCCAAGACTCGATATGAAATATTTCATGCTCTTCCTCCAAAATCATACTTCTGAAGAGCAGTTATTTGTTGCCCTTGCTGGTACGGTTCTGCTTACACAATGTGCTAGAAGCCCTGGATGCCTGGTTCTACAGCACAGAGCTGCGGTCTGCCTCCTCTGGACTCCTCGCCTCTCTTCACACTGCCTGTTGTGCTTTATCATTCTGCAAATGTTGGCTTCTTCTGATCACTGGGAATCAATTAAGAAATTGTCATAGGTGGCCAGTTAAGACATTGTCCCCAGGTGAAGAATTTCTTGATCTACTGACTCACTGTAGTTGCTTGATCCCTGTGTGTCACTTCCTGTCACACAAAACACAGTTACCAAATTCTTACAAACGATCAAAATAAACTTCTTCCTATATTCATTCTTTGGTTTTCTGCGAGCCGTGTGCCCTTCCGTAGGTCTCACGAGAGCATCGATTTCTGCTTCTTGGAGCAATGCTTGGTGTATCACGCCTGGCAGCATGTGATGAATAAATGCATGGGCGCTTGCTCACGCTGGCCACTGTTCGGGATGCAGCACTAGATGCGGCCTTGAGTAAAACAGAACAGAAAGAAATGAGTGCTAATTAAAGGCACAGCAATTTCTAAAGAACTATCACTGGAAGGAGCAATCAATTCCTACTCAATTGAAGGCAGCAGGGAGCTCTTCCTAGAGGTGAGATTATTCAACCTCAACTAGGAAGAATGAGGAAGATTTTGAATGGTGCGCTATAATGGCAGTGAACAGGAGGAAGATAAAAGAGCTTCTATGTCAAATGAAGAGCAGAATCAAGAAAATGCAGGACCCATTTCAGCAACAGCGACTATTTCAGTGCACCATTGGGGAGGGAGGATACAGCAAGACATAGAAGATCTGTGACGGTGTTCTCTAGAGACAATTACAGACAGAAATTGTCCATTAGTGAGAGAGATAAAATGCTGTAATGCAGGGAAAACAAAAGACTTTCGCCCTTTCTCTTTGCTAAATCTTACTTGTCACACATATCTTCTGCACACACACAAAAAATCAAGCTAGAAGCACAGAGACTTTTTAGTTCCTCCCCATTGCCCCTTTCTCCTCACCCTCTTTCGAAACCTCAGTTCGCTCATCTTCCAAACTGGACACACTCCTTATCCTCCCCAGCGATTGGCCCGGCATGTGTGGAAGTTTCAGGAAATTCAGTCTTTTCATTTGGGGGATGCTGAGATCATCATTAAGTGTTTTCTCTTTAGTATCAGGTTGCATCAATGAGATGACGAAACAAAGGTAGAGAATGAAGAAGAATTCTCAGTTCAGGATCCCTAGGAAAGAGCCTGGCCATGGTTACCACGGTTGTTCCACTTGGTATCTGAAGTTCCTGAGGATCCCGAATGAAGCTAGAAGGACAGGAGGCATGGAAAGGCGGGGAACAAAGGCAGCTCGCTCTACTCCAGGGCAAACACAGTCAGTCTCATGTCCTCAGACAGAGGGGTAGGAGATCTGTGTTCCAGATATGCATGGTGATAAGGAGCTGAACAGGGATCAGTGTACCAGGCTCTTTCTGTTTCTGTCCCAGAGCGGTGAAGCTGGACTCACACAGGATGCAGCCTTGCACCTCACTGGCACCAAGGGGTGGCATCACCTAGCACCTCTGCAGCTGAGTTTTCCTTCTTGCCCTAAGTCTCTTCCATTCCCTAGTTCAGGGTTCTCTGTCTGAGCTTCCCAAACTTTGTTGCAAAAGAACCCTTTGGGTAGAGGAATATGCTGGGCCATTGGCAATGCGTAAGGCACAGATAATTTGAGGTAACACTTAAGAAACAACCAAGGCAAGAAGTGGAACAGTAATATCTGTGGAATATCATATGGTTTATAAAATGGCTCAAATACGCTCTTTCCTTTGCTTATAGTTTTGATCACAGTAACCCAGAAAGGCACTTATAGATGCTTCTGAGATGCTTCTTAAAATCTTGTTTGTAGCAATTAATATACCCAGGGTGAGTTGCCATGTCTTCAGAAGTCCATGGGAAAGGACAAACATCTCCCAGATCTAGAGAGGAGGAAGGGCTGCACTCCACAGTGCCACTGGAGATAAATCAGCAGGGAAGCAGAGTCATCAGATAATGTTTTGTGAGAAGAAGCCAGGATCATGAACTACATCTGTGACAGGTCATCTCACAGAAAATATCTAGAGCAAATATGGCTTCATTAATATTATTCATTTAAGTACAAACTCCATAAGAAAAGGGTTACTTGACTCACAGACATACGTTTTGTCCTTAGAACAATGAGAAACTTGTCTGACATTGGTATCTGTTGGCTAAGTGAATCTGTTGAGCTCAAGTGTCCAGAATGCTAAGTAAACAGTGATGACCCAGGATGAACACAACCAGCCTGAGTTTCCGTGGGCCTTCCAGGGACAACTCCATATGACAGTCTGACTCCAGGTTATTGAAGCATTCTAGTAATTAGGGAACTGGGGATGGGGTGTGTCAGATGGGGGTTAGATCTATCAGAGAATATAAGGTCCTGTTATATATTTTTCCACATTTCTGTGTGTTGACAGTTTTTTTTATTATTATTTTTGTTATTGTTATTATGGTTGTTTCAGGTGAAACCTAAAAAAGGAGTTATTTCCAACATAGGTTTAGCACATGAAGATGAAACTTGTGAAATTTATCAGTAAAGGTAATTGTCTTTTTAGTATTCTCATTGATCAATAATCAAGGTGATCCAGCAAAGATGTAGCTACTCTTACAAAGGTTAGATAATGAAAATTGGGTTGGGCCACAAATGAAGCTTCTAAATGTGGTAAGAACTCGAATCTTGAATGGAGGACAGAGAGACACATCCTAACCCCACACCCCTTCCTGGATACGAATATGGCAGGCATTGAAGGAGAAGAAAATATTTACTATAATCATTTAAAAATGTGGCCACTAAAGGCAGTTATTGCTGTTCTCCAATATGTATCAGATGCTGTCTTAAACATGACCCCTTCTAATCCTACCAGAAATTCCCAAGAGTCACAGATTTAAAAGGGTTGCCTCAGAGATGGTCTAAAAGTTGAAGATTACACACCAATTCATTACCAACCAAGGATTCCAAATATGCTGGTCTTTAGAGCAGTGGGGCTCACGATACTGACAACCAGTCTACCAAACCAAAGTAAACTTGGAAAAAAATAAAAATAAATGAAACAAAAATGGCCACATCTTTGATACAAAACCCAGGCCCTGTGGCATTAGGAAGTGGCATCTTGGGGCCATGCTAAGTCGGAGAGAATCTGTCCTTATGAATCACTGAGAGCTGGTAAGGACCCGGTGTGGCGCTCAGTCTTCTCTGCCAGGTGAGGACCGCTAGGTAGCGCTGTCTATGAAGAGCCTGGCTTCCTCACCATGAAACCTGCTCACACTTTAGTTTTAGGCTTCCCAGTGTCCAGAAAAGTGATGGAAAATCTGTATGCTTCATAAACTACCTAATCTGATATATTTTATTCTGCTATCATGAATGAACTAAACCCCTAACTATGCCTTAGCCCAAATGTATCCCCAGCAATGTTTTGCTCTTTCTGCCTATTCCCCGTAGCCATCAACCTGCACTTCTGATCAGAAGATTTGACTTGTTCCTGGCCCTATGTGCAAGGACTGCAAAGCACTCATCTCATCTCAGAGCACAGATCATTAAAAGGTTGCTGAACACACCCCCATGCGCAGGATCTAATCCCCAAGCTACATGCATTGCTCTCTAGCTATTTGATGGGTCCAAAGTAGCAAGTCTTAAAAATTCCACAGTTCACAAAGAGTACAAGTGAGAAGCACATTTCAAATACCAAAAGACCCTTCTACAACTTTTCTCTTTTCCTTGGGTTTTATTAGAGCAACAACTCCAGCCAGCAGCATATATGTCAGCCCTTAGAAACTTAAGGAAAAGCCTATGATAAGTGCAAGGATAAGAGCATTGCTTTACCAGAGGACCATTTTCCCACTGAGGAAATTTTTACCTCCTAAATCTGGTAGACAAGTTGCCTGAGGAAAGAGCTGAAGCTAGCCTTAAATATTTAATTTCCATCTTTGAATACAGATGCCAGGACAGCTTGAGGGTAGCCACACACAGAATTTGAACAGAGAAGTTCCAACTCTTGTCCTGTTTTTCTCCCTTAGATGCCATGGGACTTTCCACTGCTATTTGTCTCCCAAATCCTACTGTCTCTACAGGAACTAAAACCCTATTATTCTTAAATGGTTTGGTTTGATGTCACCCTGGCGGTGAAGTCATTACGATTCTCTCGGGCAATTTTCTTCCTGAACTAATAACACTCCATTAGCATCTTTCAAAGCCAGAGGAAAATCTGTTTTTAAAAAAGGGAGAGAGGTAGCAAGAAGTGAAAAGCAGAATAAAATACGTCCCTTTGGCTTTATGTAATCCTTTGCTGACATGTGATTTCTCAATTAGACAGCCCTGGCTGGCCTGCTCACTGCAGGCGAGGAGAGAGGCTTCCATCAAACTAGGGGAAAAGCTTGTTTCCTTTTGTTGGATCTGCCTGAGAGCAAACATACAGAAATGATCCTCAGAGCTTTCCTCTGCCTGGACAACTTAGATGTGAGAAAGAACATGGACAGAGAATGCAGTTTCAACGAATTAGGTGTGCATTGTGTTTCTGTAGCAGCACGCAACAAAATCTCTTACACATGCATGACGAGTAAGTCCATTTTATACCCTCCTCCTCCACTGACTCTTAAGTGTGCATATGCATTTGCATAGAGACTGCACAGACATATAAAAAGTGTGGTTACTAGCTCACACAAGCACACACAGAGAGACACGCTCCCTGTACCTCCCAAAGCTAATTATTTCTTTGCATTTTGACAACTTCTTATCGTCTTTTGTTCTTGTCTTATTTCTACTGTGTGAGTCCTTAACAGCTTTGCTGTGTTGTTTGGAGCACTGGGGAAGAAGAAGAAGAAGAAGAAGAAGAAGAAGAAGAAGAAGAAGAAGAAGAAGAAGAAGAAGAAGAAGAAGAAGAAGAAGAAGAAGAAGAAGAAGAAGACAGAAGATCCAGAAGATCAATTTGTACTTTTAGGTAGTGGTGAGGCAGAGTGTATCTTGTGAGGGTGGAAGAGAGGAGGAAGCAGAGCTTTGGGTTATTTTGTTTTTTGCTTTCGTTTCTAATAAGGAAGGAAAAGGGATTTAAGGGAATGCAGGGAAACGGAGGAAGCACAGAAACCAATGGGCACTGGCATGGCATAAATACCCTACGACAACTGTGATCACTGTGTATCTAAATTGTACCAATAAACATAACTAAATTTTAAACACCAATAAATCTATCAAGCAACCAATAAAGGAAATTTCTGAATAGCTGAATTCTTACAGTGAATTTTAGAAACTTTTAGAGCTTATGGATGCATGCAGATGGTGGTAATGATTCAACAACACATTTTAGTTATTCCACTGTACTGAGCTGGTATGTCTTTTAATTACTGCATCCAGCCAAAAGAAAATATTAAACCGCAGATCATATTTATGAGAATGCTTATCTATCTTAAATAGATGCATAAGTACATTACCCCAGGATACAGGATAATTTCAGGATGATATGTGTGAATAGTAGCATATTAGGCATCTTTGTGTTGATGGCAGTATTTTTATTAGCAGAATTTATTTGAACAAATAATATGCTCACTGCCTTTAGAAATAATGAAGTAAGCATAAGTGATACTATTTTTCAAGAGCTAATAATTTTAAATGGAAATGGTAGCTATGAACTCCACAAATAAGTGCGTCTAATCAACTCATTACTTTGCCTTATGTTGGATAGGACTAACAGATTCAGACCTGGACCTCAAATCCCATATTAAATCTTATTTTATCACTAGCCATACAATCTTGGGTAATAATCCGTACCTCAGTTTCCTCATTTGCCAGATGAGAGCAGCTTTGTTAAGTTGTCTCATGGTGGATGGGAGCATTAAATGAAGTAAAATGTCTAAAGCCCTTCAGCTAGGAATCGGCACATCGTGAGGGCAGAAGTTTTGTCGCTGCGTGCCAGAGATTCAGTCCTGCTCTCAGCCCCGCAATTCTGATGCTGTCTCCTGTGCAAGATGGTGTCATAGTCAGGATCATGGTTTTGACATCGCTAGCAAGTACCTATCACGCGGTGAGTGCTCAGCCCACAAGGCCGCTTGCCCGGGTAGTGGGTGAGCGGCTGTACGTAGGCCAACACACCAACCCACTGTGAGGCTGCAAATGTATACGGCACCCAACAAGGTACAGAGAAGCTGAGGGAGGGTTTCCTTAGGTAACTCCCTCAGTGGCTTGCCTTGTGCGTATGACTGGTCCTGTTTGAAAGCTGAGACTCAAGAGGTTGGAGTGACTTCTCTAAGATTATGAAGCTGTGATGAGATCGTGAACTGAGAGAGGTTTGTGGAGCGCACCTTTGTACAGTGAGTGCACCCAACAGCTGATCTTCATGATATTCTTCATTCTGACAGCGATCCCAGCATAAGCATTATTATCCACTGGGGTGAAGGGAGCTGCCCCACACCTCAGCTACAGCAGAGCCTGACTCAGCCTTGTACCTAGAGCCGGGGATGGATGCAGGAAGTTAATTCTTCCTATTAAACTTCATGCTGCCCTACATTTATATGAGCATTTTGTTTTTATGATTTCTTTCATGTTAACATAAAGGAGAAGAATGGGCTCCGTTAGCTTCCAGCTGCATGCGTATAAAATGACAACGACTTCTGGGAGACTTGAGTCAGCGCATTCTACCATCTCCCATTTACTTCTCCTGCCCTAAAACCACCCGAGTTTTTACGAAGGAAATGCAACCTGAAGGAAGGAAAAAGAACAGAAAGCAAGAAAAGGAAAAGGAACGGTGATGAAGCCTGCCGAACGCGCGCAGCGGCGGCCGTCCCTGGGCTCCGGATCAGCCATGCCATCCCTTTTATCTTCCAGGGCCTTGAGCTACCCGGATCTGCTCAGTCTTCCGAGGCTGCGTGTGTCTACAAGCAGGCTGGTCAGGTCTAACAGCGGGCGCTGCATTATCACCCCCACCCCCACACTGCCCAGCTTTTGAATCTCTGTAAATGAAGCCGTGGCTCTGTGTGCTAGCGGAAGGCAAGAGACTGCTCGGGCCAGTAGGGACAAGGTTACCATGTTTTAAGGTCTCCCTAACAACAGACAGAAGAGGAAGCCTCCTTCCTTTCATTAAAAAGACTGTCTACTTTCATTCTAGCTTCAGAAGCAGGACATTAGAGCCCATGAGAGATAAATAAGAGTATTTGCTCACATACCACCCTAACCGATTCATTGTCTGTAGGAGGCTGTCACATCCCTCAGTAAGGTAAGAAGGCCTTCAGCTCAGATCTTGTGAAGACAAAAAAAAGAAATGCTAACATGGGAAAAGTAAAAGCTACCAGAGAAACAAACAAACGGAAAGCGCGGAAATGGGCTTTGTGTGAATTACTGCTAACTTGTTCCCGAAGAAAGGTGGATCTAGCCGGGCACCAGAGGGCCTTACAGCTTCCTGGCCCCAGGTTCCAGGGGCTCTTGCTGCCGTGTCAGCAGCGGCAGTGGCCATCAGCAGGTAGATGTTGGGAAACATTCCAGCCTGCACGTCACCAAGGCTCTCAGGACACTGGACAAAAGGCTCTGAAGCCTGAGCCGAGTCATGCTGGCAATCCTTCTAGCGCAGCTGGTGCTGAAGTCGTTTGGTTTTATACCAGTTGCTTTCCTCGCTGAAAAAGAAGAGCCTGAGCAAGCCGTCCTCAGGGCAAAGTGTTCTCTTAGATTGCGAAGGCAGAAAGAACAGGATGAGGCTGGCCAGACGGGGACTCTTCTTCAAGCAGCACGGGAGGCACTGGAGTCAGATTGAGCCCAATAATGTCAAAGAGCAAAGGGAAGTCAAAGCGGAAATGTGCTGAGCTGTGGCCTAAATCCGCCACTCTCACCAATGCTATAACTGGTCATGCTGCCAGCTCTTAGCCTCTGGTTCCGGCGCACGGCGCAGGGTCTCCCTGGAGCCTAAGCTTTCTCTCCCGCCTCTGTTCCCGGGCTGCCACTGCGCTTGCTCAGACGCCTCTCCCGACACAGTACTCCAGTGGAGCTTGCCTCCGTTGCCTTGTCAACGTAAGCTCTTTCAATTACTCATTCTTCACACTACTGCCTCTGAGATATTCTGGACATTCTTAAAAGTCTATAAGAATTTCCTTCCATATACACAGTAGACGCCTCCTTTTTCTGTTTCTGGTGTTTGCTGTTTTTCTGTCACATTTCCCTGAAGTGTCTTGTCTCTGAAGGAGCCATTCTTTGGTCCTGGTTATAGACCGGCTCCCTCAGGCTGTGACCTCTGAGGTGTGAAGGAAATGCCTTTTCTTCTCACCTGAGCAGTGACTGAGATTCTCTAAGTGACAGGGAGGGGGGTGTGGGGTCCGGGAAAGATTGTTCCCCTCTTGATACTGAGGCTGCACACCCTGTCAGCGGCCACCACAGCCGGGGACTCGGTGAATCTCCGCTGGACAAAAGGAGATAGAGGACTACAGGAAACGGAGCGAGGCATGCTCAACACACGTGACAGGCTCAGGCCTCATGGGAAGACTTTCTAGTCGCTGGACTTTTGGCTGTAAAAAGGGAGGAGGGCTTCTTGAAAAATCCTACTGCACTACCATGGTTAATGCGGATATCTTGTTTTGTTTTAATGATTCATTTTTGTCTTTGTATTTGTGTTGCTCATTTGGTTCATTGGTGCATTTCTCTCTCTCTCTCTCTCTCTCTCTCTCTCTCTCTCTCTCTCTCTCTCTCTCTCTCTCTCTCTTTCTTTCTTTCTTTCTTAAGAGGAAATGATTTAACCAAGCCAGAGTCCTGAATATGTAAAACAGACATTCTACCCTGAGCTGTACATGTGCCCTAGACTTTCATTTTTTAAAGTCTTTCCGGTCTTTAGCATACACACCACATTGAATACATGCCTGGTGACAAATACTTGCTTAGATCAAGAGGACAATGACACTGTGTCAGAGTCTAGGTCGGCTCCATCGCTTCCATTTTCCAACTGCCATGCTGAACTCTGATCAAGGGTGACAAAGGATTGGATACTGGGTTCTTAAACTGATCAAGGATTCCAAAAGTGGTTTCTTATTTATATAAGCCCCTTCATGTGCAGCATCTTAGACTCACACAGCTGGTTGATCTTCCTTAAACTGAACCTCAGATAACATCTCACTTCCCTAAGTCTTCCACCATTAGTTAGCTCCTCTGGCTAAAGTCTAAAATTCCTGCCTAATTAATTTTGAGAAAACATATTCTCAACAGCTTTCTTTTCAAGCCAACCAGAATTTAGTAGGAGGGATTTGGGTTCACATAGAGAACCCAGTTTGTCTTGTCTTACTACCAGTGATGGTGAGAGACCTTTCTCTCTGTTTCTCTGTTTCTCTGTCTCACTCTGTATCTCTCTGTCTCTCTGTATTTGTCTCTGTCTGTGTCACTGTCTCTATGTGTGTCTCTGTCTCTGTCTCTGTCTCTCTTTCTCCTCTCCCTCTCTGTCTCACTCTATATCTCTGTATATCTCTGTCTCCATGTGTGTGTCTGTCTCTCTCTCCCTGTCTCTCTCTCTGTCTCCCTCTGTGCATCTCTGTCCTGTCTCTGTCTCTATCTGTGTGTGTCTCTCTATCTCTGTCTGTCTCCCTCTCTCTCTGTCTCTCTTTATCTCTCTGTAATTCTCTGTCTCTGTCTGTCTGTGTGTCTCTGTCTCTCTCTGTATTTTTTCTCTCTCCCTCTCCTTCCCTCTCTCTGTCTCTGGCTCTTTCTGTCTCTCTCTCTCTCTCTCTTCCTCATTCTATAATCCATAGAGTTGAAGTATTTCACATATAATTTGCCTATGTGCTCTTGAACACATAACTTCAACTTTCTGGGACTTATTTTGCACATCTTCAAGATTGCCTGAGTCACAAATCTGTCTGAAAGGTAGAAAAGGAGGACGTCAGGCCTTGAGCATGCTATTTGGAGTAGAAAATTTCCCTAGCACTTGCCTTCAATATATTATTATATATTATATGACCTGAGCCTCGCTAAACCCTTGTGAAATAACCAAAGCAGGGACAATCATTCCTTTCTCTTTGAGAAAATGAAGGCCCTGACAAGTCAGGCCATTTACCTAAGATCACACATTAAACCCTAATTAGAGCTGGGCCACCTGATTCCTTGGAATGTTCCCATCACACTCTGATCCCCTTCATTAGGTTGGGAATGTTATCATCAATTAGATGAAATTCTACTGTTACTAACATGTGGTAAGGTTCTTTTTTATGTTTTTCATGTAACTACAGCACAGGAGCTGAGTATCTGGGAACCACCGTCAGCAGCTTCTTCCCTGGCCCTAAGGTTCTTCCTCTACACAGAGAGCAGGATGGGATGGCCACTCAGTTTTCTACGTCCTCCAGTCTCCCCAGCTACAGGGCTGCAGATTCTCAATTATTCATGCTAATGGAGGGCAGAAGCAAGAGGGTCATTGATCTTCACAGCTAATCTCTCACCTTGTCTCCGAATCCTCCTATCAGTCCTCCATCCCTGCTTTTTACTCGCTGACAAGTGGATGTAATTGACCGATTTGAGCTTGATCTTCCCTCTGGTTTTACTCATCCTCGGGAGGAAAAGACAAAAGAGCAGAAAAATGACTGCGCAGGGAGCGGGTGGTGTGAATGCAGGTGCATCAGCGATGGAAAGTTGGTTGGTTGCTGCCTGAGTGACGGAAAGCTGCGGGGCTGTAAGCTAGATCATGGGTTTTTACGCGATGGTGGGTTGAGGGACAACAAAACAGAACACGCGCATAAGCATGGCTGACATACAGCCTGCTTTCCTCTCAACTTTCTGCTGCTTCATGGAATGGCAGGGGCACCATTTCCTCCTTTGTCAAAGGGAAGCAAGATTCTGGGAGTCCATTCAGAGAGGGAAAGAGTTTGGAAATCAGTGTGGTATGGAGGACGCCCCATGGAGTGGCCAAAGCTTGGAGCCTTTGGCCTCACTACCAATGTCTGCAAAAACTTATATGTTTCAGGAGAAGACAGATTTTTATAATGTACAATTAACCTAAAAGTGGAAAACATACTCTAATATGATAGTTTGGGGTTGATTATAGTAAGGATAAAATATCAATTAATAAACAATAAACAGACTGATGAAATATTTGCCTACATAAAAAAACAACAAATTATAGATTTGTTTCAGAATGTGTATAGATAGTAGGCCACACTTCAGTAGTTTTATTAGTTGTATACTGTTTGCTAAGCTTATTATGCAGTCATTGCTGTAAACTGATAAATGAACTGATAAAACATTTTTTGAAAACACAACGTTGAACACCAAATCCAGCTTTGGCCCTTAAAAGCTAGGTGACCTTGGTAAGTGTGCTTCAGTGTTCTAATTTATATAACAGAGTAAAAGTGACTACCTGATAGGATCATTTCTTCTAGAAATAAGTGAATGTAGTATGCATCAAATACTATTATCCATGTTTCTGATGGTAAATACTGATGCTCTTGATAGAAGATATCTCCATCTTCACACAGACCCTACCCAAAATCTCTAAGAAAGCAGCTGGCTCGGGTGTCCTGCTTTCTGCTCAGGAGTCTTACTCTAGGTTTGGTTGGAATGTTCCCAGTGACCTGATAGATGAAAACATAATTCTCATGAGGCCTTGGTTGTGTTTGGCCAGGATCACCTGAAACTCATACTTATTTCATTGCTTTTTTAAGACAGAAGAAACAAGCGTTTGGACAATTGCAAATGGACTATACATCGTGCTGTAGAACAGGAGACTTTTTCTCTGATTTGCAGAGGATTCTTCACATCCGCGATCACCAGGCCATCTCTACCCACAGAATTACAGAGGATCTATTTCTTTTTGCCTTCTGCAGTCTGGGACTTTCATGAAGTATGGTATAGCCTTGGGATACATGTAATATCACCATGATTCTAAGCTGTCTCATGAACAGCCTTCATGCAGTGACTGTTTTTTATTACTTTTAATAAGAAATAACAATATATAACAATGTGACAGTTTCAAAACACATTAGTAGTACATTTCAATATTTGATACAATGGATACTGTTGTCTTTTAAGATCACAGGGTATACATGTTATAATTTTTCAAATCATTATTGATACAACAAAATTTCTTCTCATTGAACTAAGAAAAAGTGGTTGTGTACATAATCCAACGTTGGATAATCACAGTAGGTTTTTGGTAAAACAGGCAATGTTGGAAGCTGTTGATTTAAACTTTTTAAAGTTCAGTATTCTAATCTAGCTTTAAGTTTTATGTCACATGGTTAAGCTTTTCTGCTGTGGTGGTTAAGGGTAAATTAAAGCAAGACCTGTATAGCAAAACAAGTAGCTTTTGTATCTCCCAAGGTCAGTCAGATCCCCTCAGGATTTACTTTGGAACCAGGTAGAGTGCTTTGTAGAACAGTTGTCAGTGTCAGCCACCTGGACGAGTCACAGCCATTGCTTGACCAGTTTGCTCTCTGTGAAAGCCTAAGAGAATGTTTTCTCTCTAGGTGACTCTCCTCAGGCACACTATACATCTTCAATCCCTTTCCTCTGTGACCCCATAATCTCCTTAAACAGGAAACTTTGGAAACTTCAGTGACAGTTTCACTGCACCTTCTGAGACTGCTGCCTTCTAAGATTTGTATGATATTTGTATGAGACTACACAGGCGCTCCTTATTTGTCTCTAGACACCAGTTGCACACTAAAAATACCAACACTCCTGTTTTGGCTCCTGTACTGTGCAGATAAATATGCAGTGTATCAACTATTTTATCCTCTTATTATTTTCCTATGAAGTTTGTTTTGGTTTTTCATACAATAAAAAAGTTATGAAAAAGAAGTATCTATATTTTGCCTTGCACAGATGTTGCAAATATTCTCAGGCTATTTCAATTTAACTAAGTTTGGATGGACTTTGAAAATCACTCAGTAGAATGCTTTCTGTCATTGAAAGACTTATGGTGTTTATATAGGAAGAATATTTCTCTATAGTTCTCTTCTAATATTTAAAAAATGTTTGAATAGTTTAACATTAAACCATTTGAAATATTTTAAATCTTTTTTATTTATACTCCCATATAAATAATAACTTATGCGTGTGCTCTTAGTCTCACAATCTGTTGCTAAGCAATTGATGTTACTACCTATATCATATAGTAAATATAGAATTTTATAGGTTATGGACTTCTTATGCCTTTTCTTTGATTAATTTGGCTTTCATTGGTTATTAACATGGTTTTAGTTGCATGGTTTTACACAAAATTTTAATATCTGGAAAAGGGGAAATCACCACTGCCTCCCTGAGTAATACCCTTCATCTTGCTCTTTTGTTCAAAATTCCTTATCCGAGGTATTTCATGACATATGAAAGGAAAATTAATTTATTCTAGTTTGTAGAACCTACTTGAAATCAAACATACTTATTGATTTTTGGAATGATTGAAATTTCTGTGATGTCATTTGTTCCTCAGCAGACAAATTTTCTCTCCTTCTTAGCTCAGGACTTTTTCTTCTGTTTACCCACAAACCTGTGGTTGTTTTTATGTGAATCTTGTAGTGCTCTTTGCAAGTTTATTCTTAACCATTTCTATATGTGACTGTTGGAATTTAGATTTTAAAATGCTTAAACATGCATTATTACTACGAGTACAGCATGTTTGTGTATTTATTTTGGATTTAAGTATTTTATTCTCTTGGTTCTTGCTAGGATTTAATTTTGCTTTGTGAGCACTTTGCTCTGTTCTCCCTAATGTTTCTTCATTCTTTCTTTGGTCAGTTGGTCCTTTTGTTCCTTCTTTGTTTCCTTACTCTTTCAAGTGCTTTTAAAACATCTTCAGTCAGGCAAACTTCCAATAAAGGTTATTTTAGTTTCTTGTCATTATACCCTTTTTTATTCTTATTTTGTCAGCTAAGGTGCCCATGATGACACCCTCCCTGACACCTTTACCTATGGCTCAGTGTGAGGACAGTGGATACCGTCCTGGTCTAATTTGATGCCTGTTACTGGATGTAGTTTTATGTTAATGACATTTTTCTGTTTCTGTGTTGTCTCTCTCTCGTGGTGCCGATGGTGGCTTCAGATCATTATGTCCTTTGATTTGGTTTGTCATGATAAATTAAGGGAGGGAGTCTGCAGGCCCTGATACATACAGAAACTTGGTAGCAGTCGTTTTCATTTTACTATTTAGGAAAAATTATATCTTTATAGGTAAAGTTAATGTATGTTTCGATTTTTAATATTAAGGTATGGTATAAAGCTATGCTTTATTATGAAATATATTGGGAATCACCTTACAATTTATACCACTTAAATAAATTTTTAAAATATCTTCTATTTTAAAAGTTAGATTCAAAGATGTAAGGTATTAAGAACGTGTCTTGTTTTGATAGGACTATTTATTTTCTCTATTGTGTTTGTATTTTCTATTTCCTTTGAACTAATATAATCTCTATATTTTGTTACAAAACAACAACTTAGTCTGCAAGTAAGATAATATATATCCTATCTGTTTCTAATAATGTTATTTTATTTTGATTAATTAGTTTATTGATTTATTTAGTTTTAAGTGTTTGGTCCAGGGTCTCACTATGCAACTCTGATGCCTACTTATCCTCCTGTGTTTGAGCCTTCCCAGAGCCAAGAATACAGGCATGTGTCACCACACCTGATCTCCATGGCCAGCTCAAGATGCCCAGGATGGGTCAGAAAGACATGCAGTGCCAGGGATTGAACCCAGGTCCTTGTGTTTGCCAAGCAGGTGCTTAGACCACCTAGCTCTCTGTCCCATCTAATCATTTCAGGAAAAAAAATCCTCTTATTTTACCTCTGGATACTTCTTAGAAATTCTCATGCTTATTTAGTTATTCTCACCTTCCTCTTTCTAAAATTCATTGAGGTATTCTATGTTTTGTTTTGTTTTGTTTCCTAATTTTAAAATATAATTTAGAGTCAGGAGATAGCTCAGTGGCACAAGCGCTTCTCTGGCAAACTCAAGGTCCTGAGTTCAATTCCTGGTACCAGAAAAACAAACAAAAAACTGCGAAACAGCAACAAAGAAACACATAAAATATAATTTTAAAAAATTATAAATTGTTTATATGAATTTTTTTTTGTAGTTTAATACAGGGTCTCACTACATAATTTGTACTCGCAATGATTCTCCTATTTTCAGCTTCCCAAGTGCTGGGATTATGGCCTCGACACCATGACACCCAGTCTCAATCACCATCTCAGTGTGTCCCATGGATGTGGCTAGCACTGCACACTGGGGATACGTTATGGTTTATGTCTATTTGTTCCCCCAAAGCCTCATGTAGTCATTGGGCAGGGACTTCTATAGATTGAGACTTGATCCATGATCCCTGGGATTATGAGTTTTAGTACTGATGGGATTATGGGTCGAAGTACTTCTAGAATTATGGGTGTAGCCTAAGGCTGGGGCTAAGGCGGAGAGCCTGGATGTAATATAAAGAGAGACAGACAGACAGACTAAAGTGGTAGTTGTTGCTCTGCTGCCCTGTTTGGTTGGCTGCCTCTGTCACCATTTTGCTGCTGTTCTGCCGCCATGAACTGGATGCTCTCCGCCCGGGGCCACTCAGCCTTGGGCCGGCCGAACGTGGACTGAAACCTCCATGAACTGTGAGCTAAATAAACCTTTCTTTCCTTCATTTTGAGTGTCGGGTATTTGTCCCAGCAATGAGTAAAAAGGGACTAAGACAGGATAAAACCACAGCCATTGTTTTCTGACTAAGCAGATACCTTAGTCCACTGAGCTATCAGGCTGGCCCTATAAGTTTAAATTATATAATACAATTTTATAATGTCAATGTTATAATTTTAAAAATAATACACATTTCCCTCAATATTTTATAAAATATATATGAAACACATTGTATATGTATAAATGCTATACGCATTCGAATGAATTCATGAGTATGTGTGTACACTACTCATATACATGGATATACATATAAATTCTCTACTCATAGAATAATTACAAAATTTTATGAAACAGATTAGCATCACAATAAATGTAACATGCAGCTATTCTGAGAAGACAACTACTGAACCTAGCATGAACATGCAAATTTTAGTGAGTGTTTTACTTTAAAAGCTGAAAAAAAATCAAAGAGCTGAAAAGGCGAAAGAGAAGTTTCCAAAATAATGTGAGTTAATGAGCAATTCTGAGAAAAAAGTGCCCGGCTGGTATGTTGTACACTCGCCATTTGCACCGAAGGGAATTCAGTCCTTCCCTGAAAGGAGGAGGGGTACCTGGGAGCTCACTGTAAGGCAAGGGCTGTTTCTGTGTCCAGACTCTCACCTTCGCTAAGCCATCATTTGGGTCACTGGGTCGACACAAATCCAGGCTTCCAAACAATGAGAGTAAAAAAGAAATGGCTTTAAGTGCCAAGTCATAAATGTGGCTCGCTATTTTGATAATAACTCCAGCATTAAACACACGGCCTTCTGCATGTGTGGGCCAAATACGTAGCTCAGTCAAAGTTTTCAGGAAAATCCTACTTATAAATTTTAAAGGTATAGCCAGGCGTGGTGGTGCACGCCTGTAATCCCAGCACTCGGGAGGCTGAGGCAGGAAGATTGGTGAGAGTTCGAGACCAGCCTGGGCTACAAAACTGAGCTCAAGGCCAGCCTCAACTGCATAGCGAGACCCTGTCTCAAAAAGACAAAATAAATATAAATAAATAAATAAATAAATAAATAAATAAATAAATACATAAATACATAAATTTTAAAGGTAAGCAGAAATTTTCTCAAAAAGAAAACAAAACAACAACAACAACAAAGGATGATGCAGCTAGAGACTGTGAAGGTCAGCCACTTGGTGTTTGCAGGACACACGTTTGGTTTGTGCAAGAAAGGAAGACTTTACACACTTACAAAATAACAAGAACAGTGCCAAAAGCTACCTGTGCACTTAATAGAAAGACATTTTGCACCAAATAATGGGACAAATGATACGCACTCTTGGGAGAGAACCAGAGTGGATCATTCTGGTCCTTAAAGCAGCTTTTGCTTTCCTGCAGAGAGAAAAACCAAAATGCTGAGTGAAAGGACCCCTCCATGTCATGTCAGCAATATGTAATAGTTCCAATTTTCTTTTCATGACCTCTCAGAAAAAGTCTCCAAAGTGCTGTTCTGTTGAAAAACGAAATTGCTTAACAATTATAGTCATTTAAGATAAGGTGTGTGGTTTCTAGAAAACTCAGCAGCAACAACAACGAAATATTCCACACTTGGCTACCACTTTAGTGAGCCATAAAGAATTTCTTGAACTCATAGCACTTTGTAATAAAAAGTAATTCCGCTAATATATTCCCTGGACATAATACATTGTGTTATATTGGATTGCATACATTAGACCCAAATGCTCTCTTGTTCAAACTTTTACAATTCCAGAGACTTCCTGGAAGTGTTATGTACGTGTAGGAATTTGCTCATGGGTCGTTGCAGACAGGTCATTCTTTTTCTTCATAAAGACGATTGAAACAGGGCTGATATTGAGCTAAAGAAGGAAAATGCAAGGCTCCAACCACACCAGAAGTTTCCAACTATTTTCTTTCATAAGGTGCTGAGATAAAGAAATAAAAAGGCTGAAGTTTTCTAGCATGCCAATAAGAAGCGATAACGTATGAAGGCATAATTTGCTAGCAAAAAAAAATGTATGGCCCGAATGCAAAGCTTCATGCTCGCACCAGTACACACGCCTCCCAGTCAACACCTACAGCATCACGCTCCGGCCAGGTCCTCCACACCCCTTCAAAGCATTTAGTTCTGTAGTGAATCAACATTGTGATTTCCATCACCTTTGATTACTATCGCTCATTTTAAAATTTTACGTCACTAGACTCCCACAATGCGAATTTGCTCACGCTTCCTCTTTCATCCAGCGTGCTCAGGAGATTAGCCGATGCTGTGGCAGGTATTGGTAGCATGTCCGTTTTTGTTGTCATTTCTTGATACGTACTGTCATGCTGCACATGATGGCTTTATCTGCTAAAGGGGATTTGGGTCCTTTGTAGTTTTAGCTCCTAAGAATGATGTCATAGTTCAGATATAGTTTCTCACAAGTTCCTTGAGTTTGGAGGTAAAAGCTTTGAACATGATTGGATCATGGGGATGGTGCACCCCCGGTGGGTTAGTCCATTGAAGAGTTCATAGCTAAGTATGTTCTTCAAGGGTGGGTCACCGGGGGTAGGGAGTGGAAGTGTCTTCTTGCCTCCAGCTCCTCCTGTTTCTCTGCCTCCCAGCTGCTGCGTTTTGAGCGGCTTTCCTTGGAGCTGAACTTCTGCCATCTGTCTCTGCACTAAAACTGTGGGCAAAAATAAACCTCTCCTCCTTTGAACCATGAGTGTTAGGTATTGCATCTCAGAGGTGGGACAGCTCACTACTAAATGTGGCGTGCCATGCGTAAGATAGTACAAACTCTTTTCCTTTGCATATCCTGGTAGTTCTCGGAGCTGCATCATTACAAATACTTCTGGGGTCAGATGATAGGCTATTGCCTTACATTTGACATGGATTCAGAACCTGGATTCAGCTTTATTTCTGTAGTTTGTTGTTGTTTGTTTCTTTATTTCTTTGTTTGCGTTGTTCTGGATACATGAAAGACAGTTATTTTTATTTCAAACAAAATATAAGCTGGGCATGGTGGTACACACCTGAAATCCCAGTCCTTGGGAGGCTGAGATAGGAGGGTAATTGTGAGTCTGAGGCCAATCTGGACAACAAAGTGAGTTCAAGACCAACCTGAACTGCATAACTGCATAATGAGACCCTGTGGGGAAAGAAAAAGACAAAAACTAGCAAAATAATAAGAATATATAGGAAAAGCCATCAAATGTACAAATAGATAGAAAGATAGAAGATGTAGATGTAGATGTAGATATAGATGTCTTCCTAGAGGTTTTTCTGCTTAGTTTACAGGCCTGCAGACATACACTGAAAATGGAATTAATATCCAACAAATATTGCAATTGCATATCAAGCTTGCCACCTTTTGACCACTCAGCAACCAATTTTAGACATCTTTCATCTCTTTTTATTGACTATCTCATTCATGCACTTCGTCTATAAATTTTGAGATCCTATTAAATGTAAGCTCTACAGTTAGTGCTGCAGATAGCAAAATAAACTGCATAGTGTAACTATGTCCTTCAAGACTGTTCACAGTCTAGCATAGGTGGAGATAATAAATATGTAAATAAGTTAATATAAAACACATTCAATGAGCCAAGGATGGTGGTGCATATCTGTATTGCAAGCACTCAGGAGGCTGAAACAGGAGGATCACTGCAAGCCCGAGACCAGCCTGTGCTACAAAGTGAGCTCAAGGCCAATTTGAACAACATTGTAAGACTCATCTCCAAAAGACAAAATAAACAAATAATTATGCACAACTTCAAAAAAAACATACACCCATAGAAGTCAATGCTGAAGGGAAAGATGAGCTCTGGCAGAGCAGAAGTTGTGTGCGTGTGTCATGGGAGGTGGAGTGCGAATGTGACATTTGAACACAGTTTGAAGAAGTACATGAAGAGAGACAGAGGCCAAAAGGGCTAAGACCAGACTGTGGGACAAGGCAAGGGCTTTTCAAGGGGCTGAGCGGAATGTGAGAGATGGGGAAGCCAGAAGCAGAGGCTGAGGAGTGCCCTGCGAGGACGGGCTGTCACTTAGCTCCACGCCTCACACCGTGGAGGAGTCCTCCAGGGGTGTTCTCATGTGCTGCGACTAATTATGCAATTAACTTCCTAGTGAGCATCTGTGTGGAGGTAAACATTCCCATCACTTAAATCCCCAGAAACATAACTAGAAAGAGAATTGGATCTTGTATACATACGTATACGTACAACTCGTACACATGCATAGCAACATGTGTGTGCCCACATGTATGTATTTTTCATCTTAAAAAAAAATTGAAAAGTAGCACCAAGAAGACCTTGTCCCATCAACTGCTGAATTCAAGTACCTGGCAATAGGCGGAATAATGGTCCCTCAAAGATGCTCTTGTCCTAATCTGGAGAATCTGTATCATCATTTCCTTATGTGCAGGATGGAACTTTCCAGATGTGATTAAGTTAAAAAGTTGAGATGTAAAAATTACCCAGAATTACTCAGCTTGACTGAATATACCGGAAGTGGGAGGAGAGAGGAAGAGAGTTCATCTGAGAGGGATGTAACCTAATAAAAAGTCCACTGGCCATTAGAGTTCTTCAAAAGTGGGAAAAGATCACTACTCAAGGAATGTTAGCATGCAAGAGAATGGAGAAGAGATAAGAAAGTTGTTTCTTTCCTAGAACTTAAAGAAAAAAATTCAGCCCTGAAGACATACTGGTTTTACATGAGGGAGTCGTTTCTGATGTCCAGAGCTGGATGACAGTGAACTTTCTTTAGTTTAAGGTATTAAGCTTATGATTAGCCACAGGAAACCAACACACTTGGTGAAGTATTGCTGCCACCGGAGTGTAGAGTGGGCAAGAAGTTCATTCCAGAGCTGGAATTCCTGGATTCACATTTCAGTCCTGCTATATGCTACTTGTGTCCATGAATAGCTTTTAAATATCTGTATGTTTATATTTCCTTGTGCTGAAATTGAGGGTCATTTTAATAGCATCAACTTCAGTATTTGTGTTCTTTTTCCATTTTGGTTTGTTTTTTTTTCAAATAAAATGCATTAATGTGCCATGAAAACATCTTACAGGAAAGTCCTGTAAACCAAGATACTCCCCATGAAACATTTTTTAAATGGCTGCTCAGCCTTTCCTGGGGGTGAGGTTGGTGCAGCATGTGTTGCCAGGGATAAAACTGTGGTCCCTGTGGTTGCCTAAGCTTTCCTAAGCAAGTGCTTTAGACCTCTGAACCACCTCACCAGCCCCAACGGTTCTATTATAATAACATAGCTATTTTATTTTCTTCCTTTATAAGACACAGAAGTATACCAAAACTTAGGAGAAATCATAATACTTTTCATTATGTTCCTTTGATGTGTGGTAAACATTAACACAATACAGAAACCTCTTTATTTATGTTTTTGTTTTCCCTGGTTTCAGTTACCGACAGAGAATCTCAGAATGATATCAATCAGAAAGTTTTAGAAACAAGCATTTTTAAACTATAAATAACTTTTGTTATAATGTATTATCAGAACTCATCTATTTCCTAATTGTTTTTTGTTTCTTACTGTGCATAATTTCTAAAATATAGTTCAGCAGAATTATGTATATATTAGAATTAGATAATATCCAATTTCTAAAGACCTTAAAATTTGTTCTTTAGATAAGCAGGAATATGTGTGTATGATTATTTTCATTTTTTCTTCTTTTTATATGTGTAGAAGTATAACTACACACACACACACACACACAGAGCCTGACTTGTGGTTTGTGTCCCAGAAGTATACTATTGTGTATAACATAGGAACCTGATATCTTATTGAAGACAAATAATATGTCACACAGACTTGCATTTTAACTTTTGTGACACTGGGCCACTATAGCATTATATGTCGACATAAGCACATATAAAACATAAAGCACAGAGCTAACAGTCACACACGCACACACACACACACACACACACACACACACACACACACACATGAACACACACACCATGCATGTTCATTAAATACAGAGTAATGAAAAGGTTCAATAACTATTGCTTTGACCTCCACCTGGCTTAGGATAGGATTCACAGAGTTCAATTTACTGAGGGCCAAGAAGGTCTGCTGCTTTTTTCCCTGAATTGAATCCAGAAAAACAAGCAAAGAAAACACAGCCAGGAAAAGTGGTCGTCAGCCTTAGTCATCTGCACAGGCTCATTCATCTCACAAAAATAGCATCTGTTAAAATTTGTTTTTCCTCTCGCTTTTGAAGGCAGAGACTTTCCCCTGACGAGCCAGAGTGTCCTCTTTGCTCAGGCCACAACAGACTCAGGCAAGGACATTCCTGCACACCAAATGGCCTGAGTCTGCTGTCTTTGTGTTTTCTAAGGTCCTAGCAGTTAAGGTAGCAGTCTTATCTCTTCGCCACAATGAATTGCTGGGTTCCTTAGAGGCCGAGAATTGTTCCTATCATTGGGTCTGGACTGCAAGAGCTTTAAAGCAGATAAATAAGGCACAAGATTGTAGACCACTCATTCTATTGCCTTCCAAGCAAAATGCCAGCTACTACCTTCCTTAGGATTTGGGGGCTAGCTGTTACGTTTGAACTGTCAAAAGTTGTCTAGGAGAGAGAAAATAGAGCCAGAAGAAGTTTTCAAATAGCCAGAACGAGATCCCACATTCAGAAATTTATAAACTGCATGACACTGGCAAAACAAGGAGGTAAACATTATAGCAAAATCTGTGGTAGATACACACCCTGCCATCCAAGCAAAACAAGGCTGGCATAACAGGGTCAAGTCAGAGAACCCCGTGTAGCTCATTGTACAATCATCACAAATTGTGTTTCATATTTTTCCTCCACTGTTTCTTTTTTTGCTAAGGCTCTTAATCCTTCCTTTGTATTCTGGAACTGGTTGCAGTATCAGAAGCATTACAAAAGCCCAATAACTTATGGAGAAAAAACAAGGAATTCTGGGACTTGCATTTTAAGTTCCAAGGAACCAAGCACACATAACGATGTCATGCTTCTCACTGTATGTCTAGATATCTCCCATGTTATAGCTCATCTCCGTAAAACAATCTGGCCATATGGTGAATAGCAGACATAGCCAGTGCGGTGGATGCTCTAACAGTGATGTAAAACTTTCCCGCATAACTCTGAGGATCTCCAGGGACAGAAGGCTTGCTGTGTCCCAGGGGTCTGTCAACTCTTAAGTTCTCTTCCACGAGCACTTCGTGCGCCCTACACAGAAGGTAGGCAGGATTCCGTGCAGCAGGTAGGAACAGTTTCTTTGTCTGTGTACAATGCATGAAAACAGACAGGTGTTTTTGTGCAAGGCTATTTTTGTTTTCAGATTCCACGGTTTTATTGAAGCAGTTTAATTAGAAACTATTAGAGCTGATAATGAATTTGCTAGATCTTTGCACCACTGCCAAAGACTTTTGAAGAAAGAATTTTAATCCTCTAAGGGTAACAGATAGAAGAATTACTTGGAGATAAGCATTCACAGGCTTTTATCTAGCCTCGTGAATACTTTTGACAGTTGTCCTTCATGTGAGAAGTAAAATTAGCTATTCATTGGGAGATGGTGTCTACATACCTCAAAAGTGAAATAACATATTGAACTCTTCATTTAAAAGATTAAGAATTTAAAATCTATGGATTTTTTCTTTCTTCTCTGACCACCTATGCAGTGATTTGAACATAGTCCTTTGGCCATGTTGTACTTCATTCCCAAATCCGTTCTTTTTTTTTCAGGTAATGCTTTCATCCTGCTAGGAGTACACTCTGCATTCCACCAAAAAGTGCTCCTTTGAAACCGTATTAGGACACTCAGTGTCTAAGGACTAAGTCTTTCATGTCATGATGCTTAGAAACTAAAATCAGCATGGCACTTGAAGGCAACACATAAATATTCTCTGGCCAAGACACCTGTCAGCGTGCAACACAACAGGCAGAAACCCTTGTGCTGACGAGCGTTGCAGTTCTCTAGCGTGACATTAACCACGTCCTCCTCCCAAGACCTTCCCTTCTGCTTCCATCTGTGTGGAAATATCAGGAGCTGGATTTCCCTTCCCCCCGGAAACAAACAAAATATACGAATCAAGACAAACAAGGCAAGAATGGACAGTGATCTTTTCCTTTGCAAAACAAATGCAGTAAGTCTGTTTTTGCCTGGATTGCTACATTTCCAGCCCACAGAACAGGTGGGAGAATTAAACTGCACTATGGTAGACCAAGCCAATAGACCAGGAGGCAACACAGTTTGCAAGACAGATTTCCTGAGAAAATGCTCTCAGAAAGAGCTCTCCCAGGCTTCAAAGGATAGTTGAAAGGACTCAGCTGAGTCTGAAGCATCAGAGCCCAGAGTATATTACTCAAAACCAAAACCTGGGAAGGATGAGGGATGGCAGTGGCCCATCGCTTCAGTTACTCTTCTCTTACTACTGGGACAAATGCCCACAGCCAAAATGAAGGAAGGAGAGGCTTATTTAGCTCACAGCTGCTGGAGGTTTTAGTCCATATTCGGCTGGCTCCAAGGTAGACCGGCACATGGCAGAGAGCAGCAGTTCATGGTGGTGGAACAGGAACAATGGCAACTGGCCAACCATGGCAACAGGGAGAATTTTTCTCTCTGTCTCTCATATATTATAATTCAGGCTGTTTCCCCAGGCCCGGGAAGGTACACACACCCATAATCCCAGTAGTACTAAAACTCATAATCCCAGGGGATCATGAGTCAGTCGCAAACTCTAGAAGTCCCCACTCCATAACTGCATGAGGCTTTGGGGGACAACTAGACATAAACCATAGCACCCATGCTAACACAGGGACGGTATTTGTCCTCACTTGCAAGGCTGGAAAGCATAAAGATTCCCTGGGAATTGAGAACAGTACATCGAAAGGGTCTCACTTAATCATGAGGGAATTTAGACCTATGCCCCTTGTTGCTATCGATTGTTTTGTGAGTTATGATTTTTTTCAGTCTAGGAGGAATGGATATTATTTCTATCACTGCATATTGAGTATCAGGTACAGTTCGCTATGAGCCTCTTCAACAATACTTCTAGAGCTCATATTGTTCAACAACATCCTTGAGTGAAGTTCATAAGATAAGATTCTATTCTCAGCAAGGTAAAATTCCTGAAATATGGCACATAATTAAAAACTACCACACAGGCAAAGAAACAAGAAAATGTGATTCACAATGAGACAAAAAGCTCAATCAGCCCAAAGTGGCCAGATGAGTGAACTAAGAGATAAAAGATACCAAAAAAAAAAAAAAAAAAAAAAAAAAAAAAAAAAAAAAAAAAAAAAAAAAAAAAAAAAAAAAAAAAAAAAAAAAAAAAAAAAAAAAAAAAAAAAAAAAAAAAAAAAAAAAAAAAAAAAAAAAAAAAAAAAAAAAAAAAAAAAAAAAAAAAAAAAAAAAAAAAAAAAAAAAAAAAAAAAAAAAAAAAAAAAAAAA